>VYXH01007651.1:431302-474628 GCA_013397275.1 Burhinus bistriatus | reverse complement strand
TTTTTTTTTTTTTTTTTTTTTTTTTTTTTTTTTTTTTTTTTTTAAAAGCTGCGCTTCTAACAAATTTGAATCTGGATGAAGTGTTCGGCCTTTGGCAATTTTCTTCTTTAAAAATTCCACACGCACGACCAGGTGCCCACTGCACTGAACCTCCCCGTGCTGCCCTAAATGGACCATTTTTAAAATAACCCATCCTTCGCTCTCCAGCCACCAGCCAAGCACCAGTTCTCTCAGCAGTTGGTTCAGACGCCTCTGCCCCTTGTTTTGCTTGGGGGTGTTAGCTCCAGCACTGAATTCCTGATGTGCACAAAGACCCTCGCAGCTGCTGCGTGTGATTCAGGCAGGGACTCCTCAGAGCTACACTCCTCAGTCAGCTACTGCCTAAAGTGCGTCCAGCACAGTAACAGTATGAAAAAGGATCCTAAAATAAACTACTGAGGACAGAGCATTTTTTCCTAAATAGCTTTTTAAGGAGAAACGAGTCTTTCAGCTGTCTGATTTAAATTTATTTGTTGAAAAACCCATTCCTGCAGGAATATTTGCAGCGGACAGCCTGGAGCAGACCCCTGCTGCCAGTGCTGGCGCTGCAGGAGCAGGCAGGTGAGCTGCGCTGGGAGCAGCAAGCAGGGGCTGCGGGGGAATGGCAGTCAGGGCCACCCCCGTGTGTCCCACCTCAGCAGCAGGGCTCCCCAAGGATCCAAGAGGACAGCCAGCGCTGGCACAGCTGCTCCCATTGGAGCAGCAGCTATCCATTCCTCAGCCAAGACTTTCTCTGATGTAACTGGAACAACTCTCTTCACCTTTACCTGCTCTGAAAGGTGGTAATGGCTGCTACAAGCACTCTCTTAAGAGTTGTGTGCAAGTAGCAACAGAACACAGGGGAGGCTCTGCAAGTTACTCAGGCACTGTCAAGAAATGTGCAGGAATCTATAAAACTCGCTGTTTCACGCTGCTTTGGTGAGCTTTGCTGTGCTCCCGTGGCTGCTACTCGACCAATGTCTCCTACTTATCTTACAGCCACCTCCGTTCTCATTCTGGGCTGTGTAGCACACGCTTGCTGGCTGAGGTTAATTAAAAAAGGGACTAGGATTTTCTCTGCCAAGTACCAGTATTTTGGTATCCCAGCTGTGCAGGGAAGGGCCAGCCCAGCAGGGAGGCACAGAACAGCAAGTTGGGCAGCTCCAGTCCCTGATCTGTGCCCAGGTCTGCCTTTGGCACCGTGTTTTCTCAGCCTGACCTTAGCAGCGCAGCAGCAGCCCCTGTCCCGAGGTGCCAGTTGCTGCATGGACATCTGACCCCAGAAACTACAGGGTCTCCCAGAAGGCAAAAATAAGCAACAGTATTCTTGATGCTCCCATCAGGTTGCTGCCTTCCCTCTTCCTCACAGAGCAGGAGAGCCTTGCTCGCTTGTCTTGAAGAAAAAGCTGACAGCTCTCAGCTTACTTCTTCAGTGTGGGACCAAAGCCAATTTAAAAACTAATTTAAATAAGGAAGATGTAAACGCTACCCTTTGGAGTACTTTAAATATGCCTGTTGGGAGCCAACTCTACTACAGCAGACATCACAACTGCATTTGAGGTATCAGACCTAAACTTTAAGGCAGACTCAGCCCCCTTCTCTCCCAGTCACAAGTTTCCTCTATAGACTGGTCTCCCAGTGCCTGCACACTGAACTTGCCCTAAAGCTCTTCCTCAGACTGTTATTTGGCATCTTCTTACATGGGCCTTTACTGCCACCAAGCGATGAGGAATTAATTGTTCAGTGCATTCAAACAAGACAAAGGACTCAGCATTATGTGCAACATCTCATTTTTGCTGGCTTGTTTACAGCTTTTGTTTCATTCCTGTTAATAAAATTTTTTAATAATCTTTGTGGCTACCATGGTATTTTGATTGTCTAACATGCACACCTGCACTGTTCATTCAAATAGTTCAACTCAATTCTTGAGCCCACCTAGATCCTCCCATTACCAGCATGGGTTCAGGTGCTCCAATGCACCCAGCAAGAGTTAAAGGGAGCTGGGCTTAGCTAAGCTGCAGCACATGTTTTAAGATGCTCTGGTTCCCCTAAAGCGAACAGTAGCAGCAGAAATGGTCTGCTGGGTGCCCAAATAAAAAGTTTAAAGTTGGTTTGTGGTTTTACATGCTACCCATGGGATTTGTGAAAAACAGAAGCAAAAGCAAAACAAGTCTTTTGAAAACTTTATTAAATCTGTAAGCTATAGAATTGGTCTAATATAGAAGCCAAAGAGGGGGTACAGCAGCAAAAAATTGAAGAATTACAAGACTGAACTTGATTTGAGGCTGGGGAAAGAACATTACCTGAGCAGCTTGTTATGTTCCAAAAAACTAGTTAGCATCACAGACTCCGAGATTTAAATTAGCTATCTACATAATCTAGCACTCGAGTTCATACTGTGAATCCTTTCAGTTACCCACACTACTGCACCCACCACCTGCCACCATATTTACCTTAAGCTACCCCATGTGGCAAAGTAAAAGTCGATGACTTTTGATTTCTTGTACTTCAGCCAATTCTGCAGCTGCTTCTTTGTGTTTTAAAAACTGCCCTGACTCCTAAGTAACACAGCGTGAGAAACAGCAGTTTCCCTGTGTGGTACAGCCAACCCCAGATAAGTACATTTTTAGCCGTACTCAGAGCTGCATCTTATGCTGCTCCAGAACTTGCAGCCTACACTATCCCTTGAATAGCAGCTGTGCCAAGGCACCAAATAGTTACTCCTGCCCCAGTTTCACCCGCCTGAGACCCACTCGCGCCTTCCCTCCGGGGGCAGATCCCTGAAGTAGCTTACGTGGATGCACGGTACGCTAGAAACAAGCGATACCGCATTTTACCTCCCTGAAACGCCGGGAGCAGCCGGCACTGCCTGGCCCGCAGCCTCCCAGCCGGCAGGGCTAGCGGGCGGGCACCCGCGGTTTGGGAATGGAGGGTGCCCGCGCCCAGGCCGCACCGCCCAGGCCGCGGGAAGGCGGCCCGCCGCGGGGCTTCCACGTCGCCGTTCATCATCGCCGCCGCCTCACCGCCCTTCAGGCCGCCGCCATCCAGTCCTCACCGGCGCGATCCGGTTCCTGCCGAGCCCTGAGGAGAGAAGGCAGCGCGGTGAGAGCGGGCCGCACCGCCCCCGCCCGGCCCCGCCGCGGCTCCCTCGGGCCTCAGCCATGGATCGTCAGCAGGGGCGGCGGCCGCCCACCACCCTCAGACGAGGTGTCAGAAAAATAGATAGAGAACATCCCCGGCCCAGCCCCGTTACCGGCCGCACCGACCCCAGCTCCCGCTCACCTCATGACTGGAAAGACCGGACCGCTGCCCCTGCTGCGGACTTTATAACTACCCCCGCGTCGCTATTGGTCAGGCTGCCTGCGCATACGGCCAATCGCGAGCGGTTGGCGTGATCGCCCTCCCGCCTCTCCCAGCCCTCATTGGTCGCCGCCCTTCCTCGCTCCAATGGCGCCGCGCAGCGCAGCGTGGCCCGAGGCGGTGGTCTGCCGTCGCCTGATTGGCCCCTGAAGGAGACCGAGCCAAGCCAGTAGCAACACTGGTTGTAGCATAGAGTGACTGGGAAAGGGCCAATCAGCGCTGGGCCGCGAGGGCTACTGGGAGTTGTAGTCCTAACGTCGCGGAGGCGCGGCGAGGAGCAGGCGGAAGGCGGCTCGCCGGACTACAAGTCCCGAGGAGCGCGGGAGGCAGGGCTTCCGGCCCGGGCTGCAGCTGAGCCGCTAGACGAGCGGGGAGCAGGCCCGGGGTCGCGATGTGCCGGGGCCGGGCACCGGCGCTCCGGCCGCCGCCGCTGCTGCCAGGTACGAGCGGGGCTGAGGGGAGCCCCCGGCTGAGGGGAGCCGGCCGGGCCCGGGGCTGAGGGAGGCCTGTGAGGGGAAGGGCCGGGTTGGGCGATGGGGAGGGTGAGGGCCGGGGGCCCTGGGCTGCGGGGTCCCCGCGGAGGGGCCCGGGCGGGCGGCCCCGCTCCGGGGAGGTGCCTGCGGCAGCTCCTCCGGGCGCTGCGGGGCAGCTCCGGGGGATGCCACCCGCCTGGCAGCACGGCCGCCTCTTCTGCCGCCTCCTTCCCTTCCCTTGGGCGGTTTGTGTATTTGTTTTTAAACTCTGTGCAGGTGCCAGCGTGATTTTTCAGGTGCACAGAGGGCCTCATGTGTCACCTCCTGTGTCGTTCAGTTCTCAGTGAATCCTGTCCATGCCTTGCTTTCTCCACCCCGGCTGCCTTCCCTTTGCTGTCTGGTGCATCTCATGGTGGGGTGTGCTTAGTTTTGTCTTTTTCTGCTCCATTAGTTGTCCTACTTGGGGCACGTGTTGCTGATGGTTCTCTTTTGATTTCCTGGTAACCTCATTTCCTTACGCTTTGGTTTCACAGCTTATGCAATATAGGCTATTTGGTGGGAAATCTCCGTAACAGCCCCAAGAAAATTGCACATCTCTGAGCAGGCAGTGAAATTGCGCTATCATCTTCTCATTTCAAACATGCTATTTAGTTCTGCCTTATTCTACTGCCAGCTCGTAGCTGCTGTTCCTCTGACAGGCTTGCTGTCAAATACTTGATTCTCCAGTTTTATCTGTGACTGTGACCTGATGATCCTGTTGTGTTGCATGAAAGCCAGAAGTGAGGACCTTCTTTCAGTTCAGCTTGCTTTTGAGCTCTGTTGGTATCAAAGACAATTGCTCAGACAGGCTCTGCTGAGGGCCGATAAGTGTGGAAGAAAGCTGGTGCATAAGTTAGCTGGGTTTGATATGTACATAACAAGCCAGGTCCAGGCTATTGTACCCCCCTGGGCCTAGGTGTGTTGTGAAGAACTCTGGCCTAGCAGTTATATTTGTTATTTTTTCAACTTTAACAATGTTGCCAATCACTTTGTTTCTGTCCCAGTACTTAAATTTTGACTCCCCGTGCGTTTTCACCCCACTGACATATTCTTTTCAGTCTGTACTAAGCAGTTAGTGTTCCTGTTAAATAGCTGTTGCATTTTGGCTTTGAGCATCTGTATGTCAGTGACTCTTGCTTACAGCCACAATGACATTTGTTGGGTTTGCAGGGAGAGGGCTGTGTGAGTGAAGGATGGTTCCAGAAAGCCCTCACTGCAGAAAAGTGGCACGAGAAAGTCAACCACTTCTATGACAGCCTTCACACGGCTCCCTGGGAGCTGTGCAAGGAGAGGAGGTAGTTCACAGAAAGTGCATTGTGGTGAAGATAAGCTGGTGCACCACCAAAAACTGGGCTGCGTTGTATTGAGTACTGTACAGACATCTACTAACCACAAGTCTAAAGAGCTGGCTGTCACCATTGACAAGGAGCAAGAGAACAGACAGTGCAGTCCTCATTGCACGCCTGGGGAGTGGAAGATCAAAGAGTTTTGGGATTTCCTAAGCACTGAGCAGGGAACTGTCACAGTCTGGTGGGTCCCCCTCCAAGTCCAGGGGTCACCCACCCTGGGCACTGCTGTCTCAAGTAAGGCTGAGAAAGGCCAGGGTAAATCCAGCCACGACAATACAGAAAGCTCCAGCTTTGTGGTTTGATTTGCTGCAGCGTGCAGGGTTAGTCCTGAGTAATGCTGAGCGTTTTGCAGCTTCAGTTGACTTAGCTGGCATTCAGCAGTTAGTCACCTCATGGGTTGAGTATTTGCTTGTTCTGTGGGACCTTCCTAGCCCCAGCTAGCACTTTCTGAAGCTGTGGCACTTTCTGAAGCACGATCTTACCTGCCTCTCAGGTTGTCTCAGCCAAGCCTAGCTGTGCCGGAAGAAAGGCATTTGTGAGAAAATCCTTCCTCGTTTCACTAAATACTCAGATTACATGGACGAGTTCAGTCTGTCAGAACTCTTCTCTCCTAATTTTTATGCCCCTTGTCTTCCCTTCCCTGGCTGTACTCCTTTGCCATGGGCATGATGAAGCACATACTGGCACGTCTCCTTGCCCGTGGGTTGGGTTGGGGGACATAGCGGCTGCCTGGGGCAAGGGAGGAGATGGGTGGTTGCTCACAGGGGTACATGTCACCCATTCAAGCTCAGCAACTCCCCGAGGAGTCCAGGACAGCAGCACCCCAACGTATCCATTTACAGACTGCTTCCATTCTGCCTTTAGCGCAGAGTTTGGAGCTTCATCAGAGTTTGGAGCTTCATCAGAGTTACTGTGCTGCTTTTAATAAGGTGTAAAAACTACAGGAGGTGTATTGGGTGATGGAGTGGGATGAGAGATCTCTGTGCGGTGCCTGCTCCTGGGAGAGCCTCAGCCATGGGAGCATGTTGTTCTCCTGTGTGGGGAGGGTGTCCTGGCAGTAGAAGGCCCCCACTATCAGTGCTGGACTTTCAGGCAAGCCCTGCACAGTGGCCCAGGAAAGTTCTTCCTTTTTGTGGCAATTCTTGTTAATGGGATTTCCCACAATTGTCTCTACAAGCAAAGACTGTGTTGCTGTTTGTTAGGCTGCTTGATGTTCAGTGTTATGAATAGTTTGGGAGCTGTCTAAAGAGGGTGAGTGATGGACTGTCCTGTCTCTGTAGATTTCTCTGATTAGAGAAAAAAATCTGTGTGTGCTAAGAGAGTGGTGGTTTTTTCTGCATTAGCCTTAACCTCTTCAGTCTCAGAGCAGCCAGGGAAAAGCTGTGAGGCAGCGCAGAGATTGGCTAAGCTGTGGGATTTTCCAGCTGAATTTACATATCGCCCACTGCTCTGCATGCCTTTCTGTTTACATCACTTAAGAGCGATACACACATACACGCACACAGATAGCGGAAGAGACATTTAGACTGAGGAAAAGCCTGCCCACAGCTTAGGAACTTGGTCATGGTGGTGTCTTGCCGCGCTTTGCTGCTCCGTGCCAGCTTGGACGGCCGACGGTGAGTTTCCTCCAAGGTAAAGTGTTTGCCCTGGGTGCTGGATGTCAGGGCTGTGTCAGCAGTGTTCCCCGGGAGGCTGCTGTGCTTTAGCAGTCGTGGACAGTAGCGAGGGACGAACTGTTTTCATACCCTTGTCTAGATCTTAGTGAAGAAGCAGGAGATATCTGAAATCCAACACCAGTTTAGAAGTGGGTACCTGTTGCCTGTCCAGTGAGCTGGAGCTGTATTATGCTGTTTTTGTGATCCTTCAGAGTGACCTTTGCAAGGACGTGTAACGTTTCACTGTGCAGCCACCCAGCAAGTGTTTCCTGAGGTTGCTTCTGGTGGTTTCAGAAATGGGAAATCCTCGATATTCTTTAGGTGAAGTTGTGAGCAAAGAAGCCAGGTTTGTGAGAAGAGGCAGTACCTGTCACTGCCTCTCCCTTGCATCCTAAGTTGTTGTGGCTACAGTACAGTTGCTAATGGTACTTTGGGGAGTAATTTAAATACAGCTTTCCTAGCATGGTGTTAGGTGGTTGTGGGACACTGAATGGTGCTTCTGTCTGAAAGTTGTCAGTACGTTTGCCATGGTGGAAGTGTCCACATCCACCGATTTCTTCAGGAATCAAGGATTCAATGCTTGTTTATCAAAGGGCAGGACGTCACTAGTTTGCTCATATTTTGCCCAGCTCACATGCTACCTGTAAAGCACTACGGTTTTCTCCCTTTTTCAGTCGCTGGCTAACACTCTCTAGCAGTGAGTGTAGCTGTCTTATGTTGTGCTCTCCTGCTTGTTCTCAGTGGCAAAGTCCATGGAAACTGTACAAAAAAAGAGCAGGTGACTGAAATTTACTGGATTTTTTTTTTGTGAAGGAGCTGATGCACTTCAGATGGATGTTTAAAGTGGTCTCATTGCACCCAGAGCGCAAGCAAGAGTGTGTCATGGAGTTTCAAAACTTTGCGGGATGGTGGCAGGGAGCAGGGGATGGAAGTGATACTTTGTGTATTTTGAGTAATGATTATGGTCTCAGGTTTCTTATGACTTTAACTTGGAAGAATCCCATAATGTGATAGGAGTGGTTAAACCTTCCCAGAGACATGCAGCCACCCGTAAGGCAAAGCAGTTTGAAAAGCCCTTATTGACTGCAGAGCAGTTGAGGAACAAAATAGAGAAGAAACTCTGATCACCTTGGGTCTAGCAGGGTGGCTCCAGGAAAGGGGAATGCAGCAGGCAAGACAGGTGTTCCTCTGGCTTCCTTGGGGGACATGGGATGCAGCGTCTGCTAAAAACTTAGTACATTTGTTGGTGTTTAACTCCTTTCCCAGGCCAGCTGAGAGCAGGCTTTTGAACTTTGGTAAATTACCAGCCAAGGGTGGGACTAGGATGGCTGAGGATGGATTAGTTTCTGTTTTTAATGGGCAAGTCTCTCAGTCACAGCCTTACTGAGGTGCTGGTGTCGGCACAGTGCAGGGCAGAGGTGAGAGGTGCGCAAGGGAGCTCAGGATCTGTTTGTACAGGGGTTTTCTGTGTGAGCTCTTGCTGCTCCTGAACTGATCAACCAAGATTGAAGCCCTCCAAACAGAGGCTTTGCTTCCTCATGTACTGTCCTGCTGGGACAGAGGCTGAATCTCTCTATAATCCAGACTTTGCTGCTGATCTGGCATGTCTTAGAGTTTTTTTAAATGAGTTGCAAGCCAATCTATCTACTGGATTCCTGCAGACCAGACTGCAGCAGGGAAACCAGCAGCAGAGCCTCCACTAGCTCGCAGGACCCCGTGGAGTCTCAGCAGCTGCTTGCTCTCTCTGTCAAGCAAGGCTGAGGAGGACCAGTTAGCACCAGTTCTGATGTGATTTGTGTAGGTGACTATTCGCAGTTTTTGAAGCGTGCTATCTTATATCACGACCTGCCTTGCACAGAGGAGGTGGCCATTCCCTCTCAAGAAACAGCAGCAGGACTGAGATTTTGTCTTGGAAGGGTAGGAGGTTGTTGGTTTGGGGGTTTGCTTGGTTTTGGTTTTTTTTTTCTTTTTTTCTTAAACAAATCAACAATTTAATAATGCAAAAGTCCCCAAATGGTTCTGTTCTTTGAGTGAGGATGTGGGAAAGACCACAAGCTGTGAAAGAAGCAGCATGCAGCACTGTAATGTTATGGCCAACTTTTAAAGCACCTTTTGATTAAGAGGCTTGTGTGGAAGAGCTCTGAGCCCGTTTCTGCCAGCCTGGCCACCCAGCAGCGACCACGTAGGTATTAAGCCAAAACAAGCCAATCTCAGTTGCAGAGGTCAGGCACTACCGAAACCTGGTCTGGGGCTTTATGCATAGGAAAAATGCTGTAGTAGGTGGATGCTTCCAGGTTTCCTAAAATGGAAGTAAAGCTTCAAGTGTAGCTTTTGTGTCATGGAAACAGCATTGAGCATGGGCCTCTGTTCTAACTTGATTTTAGTTTTTTGGGAAAAACTCAACGCTTTGTTCCACCAGAGCTATCACTTTTGATCCTGTTAGAGGCACATTTGAAAGGTACTGCTTCAGGTTTTAACATGAAGTATTGTAAAAAGTTTTTTTTATCCCAAGGACTCATTACCCTTTGGGAAAAGCACCTAATACAAAATGATTTCCCTTTCTGAACCACATTTGCACAAAGGAATGACAGTGGTCAAACAGCTGTTGAATGTTCTCTCTCAGCTTTGAAGTCAATTGGAGCGCTGGGAAAACTAGCAGCAATTAAAAATATCACTTTTATTGATGAGAGCTCAGTACAATTATGGTCTCAGTTTAAGTAGCTTGGAAAAGTTTGTATGACATTTAAGAGCAATGCAAAAAACTCGTAAACAATAAAAAGATTCTTTCTGTTCCACAGAAGCAAAGACCCACCATAGGGAAGTGCCATGCTCTGTTGGTAAGGTTGAACTTCTGTTCGCATTTTATATTCTTCTAGCACTGACTGCACCTCTCAGCATATGCGACTGGCCTTAGGGAGGTCACCCTAAGGGTGCGAGAAATGCCTTGCCAGGTCAGAGCATTGGCCTGCCTGGTCCCAGCTCTGTCTTCAGCAGTTACAAAAATGGATGCTATTAATGAAGAGCACATGAGTCTGACCAGTTTCTACCATCCATTCACCTCGTATTTTCCCACCACTTGGAGTAGCTGGGTTAGGGACTACATCCCATTGATTGTTTTATTTGTCAGTCCCTGAAGTTTCTACACTGTGGCCTTCTTCTGAAGCAAAGAGCAGAACTGCTACAGCACTCAGGAAACGGGTACATCAAGGTTTTACGCAGCACCCAAATGACACCCTCACGGTTGTTCTCCATAGCTTTTGTGATGCTGCTCAGAATTTCTTTGGCTTGTTTGTCTGCTGCTGTCGTCTGGGCTGAGAATTGCATCCAACTGACCACGGAGACTCCAGCATCTCTTTCCTGAGCTGTAGCTGCCAGATCAGAGCTCAGCATTGCACAGGCCTACTTTACATTATTTTTCCCTAGATGCATTGCTTGACATTTATCTCCATAAAAACTCATCTGCAACCTTTATGTCTTCTCAGCTTTGTGAGGTTCTTCTTGAGTTCCTCACCATCAACATGGTATTTGACTACTCAAAAGAGCTTAGTGTCGTCTGCAAACTTGGCGATTTCCCTGCTCACTCTTTATTCAGCATCTTCATCTATGACCTTGCAAAAGCTTATTCAGCAGTAGTTCTTGGGGGAACCCTTGCATAGTGTCCTCTAACCTGAGGAGTGACTGTTCAGCTCCACCCTCTGCTTCCTGTCCTGTGACCGCCGAGATGTCTGTCTCGATGATCTGCTGTAGCTCACGCACATTCTTATGGCCCATGTTTTACAAGTTAGACTAGATGCTGATAGTCCTTGTCACCGTGTTCTTTAAGCCCTGTTAATGCAGTTCGCGAGCACTTACGAAATGAGTGCTGTTTCCACCAGAGACACTGACCAAGAAAGCCAGTGTGACTGTCCCGTGGTTGTCTCTATAGAAGAGTTTGCCTTTGAGCTGATGAATCTTGTCTCATTTGTGCTTTGGTCTGAGATGTTCCCTTGCAGGTTGCTGTGGGCCATTGAGAATCAGTTCACAGATAGAAAGTGTGGGCAAGATCTCAGTACTGCAGATGGACAAGGTGGACAGAGCCTGCCCAAACTAGACTGGATTTACTAGCCCTGATACCTCCTCGAGAAGAGCCTTGGCTGTGTAAGAGCTTGCGATGCAGCTGAGGAAGGGGGTGTAGTCCACAAACGCGCACCCCCTGCTCTTGGCACCTGCTTGCCTTGCCCTTGTTCCACTGAGCTGGGCTGTTGGAGCAGCACAGTGCATTTTAGCTTTTGTAAGAGTATTTTCCCCAGTGATGTGCCAGTACTCTGAAGGATGTGTAACCCTTCCTGTTCTGGCTGTGGTGTTGTAAGAGAAACAGAAGCTTGTGTCTTATGCCATGAATACCCAGGTGGTGAAATAAGGAAATTCACATCACCCACAGCCTGTTCCCAGCCAGAGCAGGATAACCTCATGCCTGCCATTCTCACGAGGCCAGCTGCACACATTGGCCTTGTTTTCCAGCAAACACTCCTGCTGTGTATGATTTTGCCAGCCCAGCAGTTTCTGCAGGGGTGAATAACCTTAAAGACAGCTTCAATGAACTGAAGAGGGGGAAAAAAAAGAACAAAGCAGATGTAAGACATGTCACTGCGTTTTGTGGGCTGTTGATTGCGTAAGGCAGAGATGCTTGCAGGTTTCTTGGCAAAGAAACACTGTGCAGTGTGGGGCATTGTGTCTGCCAGCCGCTCCCCAGCCGTGCCATGTTTCACCTGCGGGATCCAGTGCCATGCCCATGTCTCGCCCTGGAGAGCAGCTGGAGCACAAACCCAAGCGGTGCCATTGTGCCTGCAATAGCATGGTTCCCACATGAGGAACTGGCTCCTAATTGGGACCAGGCAGGTTACGTGATGTTTGTGAAGAACGAGATACTCTGCTATCCCTTCTCATGCCACGTCCCCCCTCAAAGCCTTGGTCTTGATCTTGAGGTTGGTTGTAAGAATCTTTTGCTGACTGTTGGGAATAGCCAGGTGTGTGCGCGCACTTTGGGGGCTGAGAGGAAGGGAGACACTTGAGGTACCTGTGCCGGTCCCACCAGACCCCTCTTGTGGGCAAACTCTTCAGCACTAGCCAGAGGATTAGCAGGGCTACTGGTCCTGGGAGTGATTCCCCTCCCTGCTTTGAGGTGCAGTGATGGACTTGGCAGCAGCATGAAACAGCCGGCAGAGCACCACTCTGTTGCTGGTCCTGTTGGCCTCTGCAGTGGGGGGAAAGAGTGCTGATTTCCCCAGCTATTTCTGCAGCTGTTGATGGTTGGGTTTTTCCTTGCCCAGAGTACTAAAGTAGGAAGCTTAAGGCTTTTCTTCTTGCTGAATCTCAAAAGCCTTGGTTGATTCCTGTGATGTCCAAATGCTGAAACCTAGCCCTTCCTCTCCCTCGTGTCTGGTTACTATCAGCTGTGTGATTTAGCAAATAGTGGGTCCCCACAGCTTCCTTTTCCCAGGGTAGGTTTTTTCCCCTCTTTTTTTACTGTCAAAACCACTAAAGTTGCATGTGAAAAAAATAAATAATAAAAATTAACTCCAGGCAAGGAGAGTCTGGATCACAGCCTGGGTTCTCAAGCCGAGCTCCAGATGATGCCTCTCTGGTTTAGAGGGCAGCCCTGTGCTGGTGTGCTGCTGGGACATACAAGTTCTTTCAACAGTTCTTGTCTTTTCAAAGCAAGTGGAGCCTGTCTTCTCACTGCAGGTGTTGGAGTGCCTCTGCAACCCATTTTGCTGTAAATCATAACCTGACCCTGTAGATTCCTGGGCTGGAAAACTGGGAACATGTTTCCAGCATGAGGGCTTCTGACCTGATGCTCTGTGGAGCTGCTGAAGGTGCTCAGAGGACTTCTGCAGCCCCTTTGTATTTGGTCCTCTAAGAAGGACTTAGCCCAAAGGATTCTGTGATTTCCAGTAAATCTTTTTTTTCCTTCTAGGTCACAGAGCGTGTGTGTTTTGTAATACAAAGTACTTGATACTTTCACTGTGTTGTAGTTTGTATCTCCTTGGGACGTGGTTCTGCTCAGACCTCACAGGCTGAGGAGCTCTGCCTGCAGTCAGAGCAGGGGCAGGAGCTGCCCGTGGCTGGTGCAGGGTGCCCCAAGGAGGGACAGCAGCCACTCAGGAGTGATGCTTGTCCTCCAGGCTTGGGAGCACAGGGTGGCATAGCTGGCAACGTTCAGATGCCAAGCCAAGATTCAGAGATCTGGTGGAGGTTTTTACAAGTGCTGTAGGAAGCTGGTATTAATGTCAACAACACCAGCTCCTTTCTGCCTCCTTTTAACTTCTTTGATAACAGTTGGAAAAGGCCTTTCTCAGTACCTTTTGGAAAAGAGCTTGAGATGTGAAGGAGCTGTCAGACAGTGCTCTGGAGAGATATCTGCTCTGTTGAAATGCTTCCTTTATATGGTGGTTGCAGAGATTTGGGCTGAAATCAGATATTCATGTAGTGGCTGGTGTTCTGCAGCCTGGCTGATATTCCACTCGACATTTTTTCCATTGCTTGCATTCCTCTGGTTTCTGTTCAGAGAAGACACGAAGCAGGCTCCCTGCTGCTGCTTGCAGGTAGGTTGCTCAGCCAAGTTGCAGAGTGCAGGACAGCCTTATAAACAATGAGTGGAAAATCCCTGTATTCCAGCCCATGTTCCCTTCCTTGCTTTGGATTTATCCAAGATCTGTTGAAGCTGAAAGGCATTTTGCATCTGTTTCAGTGGGGCTTTGGGACAGGGTGAAACTGGACATGTGCCTCCTTAATGCCTCCAGCAGTAAGCAGTTCTGTCGCCTGCTGGGTTACCCCATGAGCCGCACCACAGTGGACACCTCCTAGCCTGAACAGAAGTTTCAAAGGCAGTTATTTAAAGGGTCATACTTATCTTTGGCTGGCAAGCCATAAACCACTGATTGCAGTAGTTCAAGTGCCTGTATATCACTGTTTGATGCACGTCTGATCCTATGTTTAATGATATTACAAAACTAGTCAAAGTGTTAGTTGTCCTCATTCTTGATTTTTCCTGTCTCTTTGTGTTCCAAAGTGAGTGCTTTCCCATTGCTTTTTTGAGTCTCCATCTGCTATGTTTGAAGGCAAATACAGACCCTGAAAATGAGAAGGGGAGAGAGGGAGCTTTTGCCTGAGTCTCCAGACAGCCTACAATCCTCCATAAGGATGGGCTTCCTCTCTTTCCATCTGGGAGTGATTGTTTGCATTAAGAACCCAGTAGGAATATTTGATATGCCAGGTTTCCTTAATGCTGTCATGACTGTTGAGGTGGGAGCATATCCCTGCTCTTGTCCTGTGAGTAGTGCAGGATAGAGGCTGTTTGGGTAGACACTGCTGAGGTTCTCTGAAGAAGGAATCATGAATTTCTAGCCCTTCTGAAAAGCAAGTCCCTCTATTTCCACCTTAACGTGGGAGGAGGAGGGTGCTGAATCCTTTCTCCAGAGGAGATCGGTGAGTTTAGCTGTATCGTTAGACATAGGGAACCTATATAGGAGGGGAACTGTAGGGTTACATGCATGTTATTAGACATGAGATAATGCAACCTTGAGACATGAAATCACAGGAAATGTGGCAGTTTGTCATCACTCATGGAAGTACTTGCTGTACGTTTTCATGAGCACTGCATCATCTGGAGGTCCCAGCTAAGGTGGAGACCCTTTTGTGCTAGATGCTGCACAAATATCCAGATGAAGATTCTTTCATTGTCAAGCCTTATAGTCCAGATATGCTGTGCAGAAGAGATAAACTAAAGAAACTTTAGGGAGGCTAAAGAGGACTAAAGAGACTGCAGGGAGGAAGCAGTGGCTTGCCCAAGGTTGTGAGGGGCTGAGTGATGTTCAGATCTCCAGGGGCCATGGCCAGTGTGTTACCCAAAAGCTTTGTCTGTCCTCTTTCCTACCACCTGCCCTCCCTATGCCTTCTGTTATCTGTGCTCTAGGGAAGGAATAAAAGGATTCTGATGGCCAATGCCAAACTTCTTGCTTGCTGGAACCCAGCTTTAAACTCGGCAGGTCTCCATGATGCAGCAGCACAACACTACTTCATTCCTGCTGTTCTTGAGACAACTCCAGCAACTCTGCTTAGCATCTCCTAAGGGATCTGGCATTTGCAAACGGCCAGGACAGTGCTTTCAAATGTGTGGAAAACATTATCCAGATCCCTGTTTTTGAGATGGTCTTGGGTTTGGTTTTGAGGTTTTTGTTTGTTTGGTTTTTAGTTGGGGGTTTTTGTTTTTCGTTTTAGACTGGAACTTTTTTCAAGAGTTTAGACCTGAGTACTGATTCCCTGGGCTGTGCTGCTGCTGTAATCTGGCTGCCTGACAGCTGTCCGATAAAGAACTGCAGCGAGCAATACGAAGTGCTGTGTCAGGCACGGCTGGGCTGTCGGCTGTTAGCAGAGTGCTGACCGAGGACATCCTGAGCATCGCCTGTGCAGTGTTTAAAATGTGAGTGCAAGACGTGACCGGCCCTGTGTGCAGGCAGCCTCGTGCTCGGGCTCGTGGGGGAGGTGGGTCTGCTCTTGGGGTGGGACTAAGGAGGCCCTGAGCAAGTCCCAGGTCACAGCTACGTTGCGTGATTGTGTCTCTCTGGGAGCCTTAGTTTCCCTTTCTGTAAAGCGGAGAACTCACAGTGGTCTGCTCTTTTTAAAGAGCTTGGAGATTTAGGACTTGTCACCCTCAGATAAGAGAAAACCAATTACTAGAAACACCCAAGACACTTCATCTCCCCAAAAGCTGGAAATGTGAGCACTGAACTGTGAGTGTGAAAGCCTGGCCGGAGCGGTGCCATCTTGGCTGGGCCAGAAGCAGGCATGTCTGAAAGGGACTGGGAGCTCCGCATTGCCAATTGGAGGCATCTGAGGGGTGTTTCTTTCCAGGTGCTGGTTTCTTTCGCTGGTGGATGGCTCTTGTCCTGCAAAAAAGGATTTGGGTTGCGTCTTAGTAAACCATTTTTGGCCTGTCTGTCCTCACTGCAGATGTCTGTCTGGTCTGTCTGTTTAGCACTTGGATTCTGCTGCTGGCAGTGAGAGTACCAAGACTTAACTATACCTTGGACAGAAAGGGGTCTCTTAATCAGGATCCTTCCTGAGCAGCTTATTCCTGGAGCGCAGGGTCCCTGTCTCCTTGGGCAGGCTGGGACACCTGCCAGTGCAAGCAGTACCTTTCAGCTGCAAGGATGAAGGGGCAGCCTGGGAGGAGAGCTCAGTGCCCTGCTGAACCCTTGTCTTCTCTGACAGAACTTCTGCTCAAGCCAGAAACGTTTCCGTATGATGGCAGAGAGGAGGTGCAGCTCCCTCCTATGGGTACCCTGGCTCCAAAGGAGATTCTTTGAGAGCATCTTGTCAGATTCACTGAGACAACAGCATAATTTTGTGCCCTGAAGCCAGCATCAGGTTTCAACAGAGGTTAAAGAAAGCAAACTCCGTGTGTTTATGCACATTGTTATTGTGCAATACTTGACTTTGCAAACTTGAACCTAGTAAAAAACTGTGTAAACAACGGAGGAAGAGAAATGAGCCCCTCTGATTTCTTGGGGAGAAGGTTTCTCTTTCTGGCTGATGATCCAGACTTTGCTGGCTGTTTCTGAGCAGAAACTGGGAGTGAGATCCAGAATCACAAACATGTCATTTGAACGAAGGTTTCTTTCATGGTTTCCTTGACCTCGTAGCTCAGACTGTGCTGGGAAGAACTCCTTTAATGCAAATATAACTAAATCAAACGTGGGATTTTTGCTTTCTGCAAAGATCTAGCCCTGGCTTTTGTGTTCAGCAGTACAGCCCAGGGCTTCTGAATTAAATAGCAAAACTCCCATTGAGTTCATCACAAGAACAGGACGAGGCCTAGGCTCATCACACTTTTGAATATGAGGTAGCCTTAAGTTCTGGGGGTGCAGGAAGTTTAGGCTTCGGTTTCCTTGGCTGGCATTGTCAGAAAGCCTGGCACAGCCTGCCTGGGAAAGGGGCTCCCTTGGAGGGATCCCTTTCTGCCTCCCCAGCTGACAAGGATGTGGGGCTGCTGAGCTTCCAGGGCACCTCTTCCTTCATCTTGGGGTGGATATTCCTGGAGGGAGGAAAGCAGTCACAACCCCTTGTGCTAAAGCAAAGCTCTGGGTGACTGAATGGGATGTTTCTATCATGTGCTCAGAAGGTGGCTTGAGCTGTAAAGCTGCGAGTGAACAAGCTCCCTGGGCTCTGGAGTCCAGGCCAGCTCAGCTTGAGCCTCACAGTTAATGGGATAAGGGTTTTACTGGTATAGCTTTACATCCAGAGACCTTTTTTGCCCTCCATGCGCTCACAGTTCCCCAGCACGCTGAAATATCAGGCTTGTGTCTGTGGCCTCTGCCAAAATCCCTCTACCTGCCATGGTACAGTCTGCTCTGTGTTCACCATTGCTGTGTCTTGTGGAGGGGGCTCCCTTTTAGGACCCTGCTTACTAATCACTGTTCTGTGCAAAGTGTTTTGGGAAGCAGCAGGTAACCTGCTTTCTGAACTACACTCAAACTGGGGAGGGAGAGAGGACCAGCCACAGAGCATGCATAGGACTCTTCTCTGCTGGGACTGTCAGTCACAACTGGTACATATTCTCATTTTTAAAATATTCATGTGTATCATGACCAGTGGGATGCTGTCTGGCTTAGATTAGTGTCCTGAGAAGTCTCATCTGCTCTTAAAACAGTTGCGTACTTGTAAAAGCAGCTAATGATTATGGGTATTCCAGTATTTGGGTGATTAAGGAGTCATTTTAAAAGATACCATATCTTTAGAAAATGCTGAACGCTTATCCAGGAATGATTTGAAGGAACTTGACTTTGACCTTGCCAGTTGCTTCTGAAAATCCAGGTTTATGTGAGCTTAGGTAAATACTTGGATTTAATGCTACAGGAGGTTGTTCTCTGAGCCCAAGAAAATATGTACAATGACCTTAACTCTCTGTCTTTCTTCTTCCACAGAGCAAACTTCCCATGACTAACAAATGCTGGCCTAGATTATGAGCTCAAACAAGAACGCTCGCTACAATCGTTTCTCCAGTGGCACAACAAACATCACTACTTCCGAAAACACTAACGGGGTAAGGCTTGGTGTTGTTGGCAAAGTACAGGGGCTAGGGCTGCTTCTTGTGTTCTCATCCTTTCTTTTGAGAAAATTAACAAGGCTTTTGAAAATATGGTACTTTCGTGCCTCTTAAAAATTACAATATCCATGGATAAAAGTTGGGAATATACATGTATGTTTTCTCACCAGTTCAGGAAAGGTACCAAGCCTTTGGGCTGTGCTGCAGCGATACACACTGACCTTCATTTTGTCAATGTTTCAGACAAGAATGGAAACAACTTTTGGTCCAGCCTACTCTGCTGTGACGACCATCACAAAGGGTGAGTGTATTTCGTGCATAGAGCTTCTCCACAAAGCACTATGTGTGATTCCTACCAGGTTGTTTTGTTGTTGTTGTTTTACAGATCATAAAGCTGTTGGGAGAATCACTGTGTTCATTACAGACAGGTGCCGAGGTGTTGGTTTTAGTATTATGCAGCCCAAGTGTTATTTAATCATGGCATCTGATCACCAGGCGTGATGGAAATGAGCATGCACAGAAATTTTCTCCCATTAGGCAGACTTAACAGTACCACTGGGAAGCCCTTGCTGAAATTAGGATAGCACAACAGGGTTTGATACAGAGCTTAGTCTCAAATCTTATTTATCTCTATGACTTCTCACGCAATCATTACCAGTGCTGAAAATTCCAATCTTCACTCTCTGCCTGACTGTGCGTCACTCTGGACACTTTGGTAAAACCCCCATGGCCATTTTTAGCTCAGACAGGAGGGGGTGCAAGTGTACATGCTCATTTAAAATTCTTGTGCTTTGTTCCTCAAAGCCCAGCAGGTGAGGAGTCTGAGCGCTGACACGTGGTGTGAATGTAGGAAGAGATCTGTTTTCATTCTGGAATAAAAATATCCTTACTTTAGTAAGGATAAACTGTGACACTTGACACTGATTTAGATAAGGAAATGAACATCTGCCCGGGGGAAATGTTTGGATTACATTTGTACAGGACTCTAGACTCTATATGTTTTTTGACTCCTGAATAGTTACATTCAAAATTTTGTATACTTCAGTAATACGATCTTTAAACAAGTATCTCCAGTTTAATTTAGCATGCTTCCCTTGTGCTACAAGAATCAACCTCCCTTGGTCAAAGCAATTTTTGTTGGTGACTGGAATATGTGGGAGTATAAGGTTTTCTTTTAATACTATTTTTAACCTATGGACCTGGTAGAGTATTATCTGTGCTGTTTTCTGGGCAAGCTACCTTCAAGGGGCTGCATGCATTTCAGCAAGCTATCAGAGATCAGGATTGTTCTGCCTGGACTGATATGTCCAGGTCAAGAACTGGAGTTGGGGAATCCCTAGTCTTTTCCAAGGAACACTTAGAGCTACAGAGACTGACCTGTAGCTCAGAAATGTTACTGAGGAACCTAAATGCTTCCTTTTTTTTTTTTTTTTTTTTTTTTTTTTTTATGCGGGGGCGGCAACTTTTTTANCTTAATGAGAGACCTAAAATCTTTTTTTTTTTTTTTTTTTTTTTTTAATTTGCTTTAAAGCTGACGGGACCAATACTTTTAAACAGCATCGTCGGACCCCATCCTCCTCCAGCACACTCACCTACTCCCCACGAGATGAGGACGATGGCATGGTAGGTGTTGCCAGGAGCCACCATGCTGACTGGCTTACCTGATTGTATGTCAAATGAGAGACGTCTGGTGTTCCTCTGGGCTTCTCTGCCTCCCTCATCATTCCTATGCACTGCATTATATTGGAGGTAGATGTCTGCACCAGAGGCAGGACCAGCCTCAACATTTCCTGTCTGCTCCCACGGTTCGTGCAGTGGGGAAACAGGGGCTACTTCTGACCTGGGGCATTAGCACTTTTAAGTGTTGACATTAGGTGAGCACTATGCTCTGGGTCTCCTGAGCTCGGGAGAAAAGAGAGCTACTGTCAGCGATGTCTGGGGCTGTGGCTGAGGTCAGTCAGTCTCAATCAGAGCAGGTTGAATGGCCATCCAGCAGCACAACTGGCCCTGCAGTTATGACCAGAAAATCCATTCCTCTTTCCACCTCCAGATGGGGCTTCTGACCACAGGGAGTGTGTTTGAAACCTGCAGAGTGGGATATTGGACATCACAGACTATGTTTGGCTCCTGGGGATTACATCATTGGGGTCTTCTCACACAAATCATTCCTGTGTCTTGCAATATCTTTGCAGAAAAGCACGTCCCAATTTTGTACCCAGCTTTCTTATTCATCACACTCACTTCTGAGTAACTTCTTTTAGGGGCATTTAGTGATCCAACAGGCCTCAGGGTTAGCTGCTTAAAGAGAAATTAAATGAGCTAAGTCAATCAAATCAAGAACAGCAGCAGCAAAGCAAACTTCAGTGAGTGGACAGATAGCTCTGAGGCCTTGATCTTCTCTTATCCCTAGTGCTCCAGCCACATCTCATAATGACAAGCTCCTATTTAGATTTAAGCTTGTGAGTAGTAGACTCTTCAAATTAAATAAGTTGTTGTAGACTTCATCAGGTTACGAGACCCAGCTTCCAAGCCAGGGATAAATGGATCACTGCTGCTGCTGAAGTTAGGCACTGGCAGAGACTGGGGTCAGCAACAGTATGGAGCTACAACGCTTCTTAAAATAAAGTTGATGCCAGATTGCAAAGAGGTTTATTGTCAGCGTCCTATAAAGTTCCTTCTGTTGCTCAGAGATCTTGCTGGTTTTATGTGAGCATGTGTTTGTTTTTTCAAAAAGTCCTTTGAACATTTGCCTCGTGTCCTTGGCAAATGCAGCTCTCCATCACATCACTGACCCCATGAAGCTGGGCCACTGTTCCAGGAAGCCCTTGGCTGTCAGCACTAATCCTGTGAGCTGAGGGCTGTGCTCACTGCATCCTTTTCATGAGCCATGCAGTTCTCACAGAGCACAGGTGAGGATTTTTCCAGAGGAGCAGGGGATGCTGGGGACATTACATTTAGCCATGTCTGATGGAGAAGCTCCCTGACTCCTTTGAAAACTACGGTTTGGCAAACTGAGGTGTGCAGCCAAGAATAGGAGAGATCTCCCCTAGGACCTAGCCTCAGTCCTCTTGGACAGTCTCAGCCCACCTTCCCTGGATTGCTAAATATTCTTAAGCAAAAATAGCAAGAGGATTAATGAGTGGTTCAGGAAGCAGCCTGCAGCCCTAGGTGCTAACAAACCAGGAGCACCATCGCCCTGCTCTGCCTGCTGCTCCAGACAAACTCTCGCTAACCCTTTTAGGAAGCTTCCTTTGCTTTGTCAAGAAATAATCTGGGATTTCCCTTCCTTGTCACTAAGTTTTCCCTTCTCCAGAAGCTGCCAAGGGCTTGTCAGCCATCAGAGAGACAGCTGGAGACGAGTCAGAGCCCTCCCGTGACCTCCACCACCGCTCGCTCTTTCTTTTTAAAGCTTCTGTTAATGAAACCAAAAGCAAAGCAGCATGTTTTGTGTGCAAGGCAGGGATTACTGAGCGGCTGCTGTCATCTTTCCTGAAAACAGTGCTGCAGGTTCCCAGCCTTGCTACACCTACAGGGAGCGGGAGCAGGGACTGTACTAGAGCCTTCACATGGAGGGCCTCCATGGTGGGAACTGCACCTAAAGGTTACAGCTAAATATTGGGGCAAATATATACTAATGGATGAAGAGCTGACTGGCTGTCCAAAGCGTCGGTTGTTTACAGGGAGCTTCACCTCTGAACCAGAGGCTGGACTGAGTTACCAGCCAGCCAGAAGCTATCTGTCTTCCATCAAAAGATGTTTGAGCAGTCCGTCCTTGGGCTGTTTGAAGATGGACTTGATGTTGAGTGCAGAAATAGCCCTGGCACAGCTGTGGGGAGGTGGGACCCTTCTGTCAGGTCTTCCCAAATCCAAGTCTGGCTGAAGCAGTGCCACTTCTGCCACCTTGCCCCTGCAGCAGGGCCTGGTGCTCCTTGGCTTTGGTGCATATGGGTTCCCCACAACCTGGGCAGATGCCTGTAGGGTGGGGGTCCTGTGGTCCTTGCTCCCTATTATTCTGTTTGCAGTGCAAGAGCGCCCTGCAGTCAGTCCCCTTGTGCTGGCTGCTCTACGCATGACTAGTGCTGCAAAGTTCACTCTAAATAGCCAGGTTAGGATTGGGAAGCAGTGCGGTGACTGACCTTGTAGAACTGAGGTCTCTCGAGTCTTAGCCTTGTTTGCTTGGCAAAAACAAGGGCTGTAGATACCTAGAGGGACAGTAAACGCCAGCACACACCTCTGCCATTCAGCATTGTCACTACAGCCCAAGCGGAGTGATCTTTCTTAGCACATCAGTTTCACTCCTGCATAGTTTACACCAGCATTAGCCCAGCCAGGACACACGGATCTGAGCCCACAGTGTTGCACAAACTTAACAAGGCTGTGTCTCACACCCCGTCTCCTGGAAGTGCTCTTGGGCTGCAGTCCCCCTCCTCTCCGTTGGGGGTCCATACAGGATGTTGCTCTTGATAAAACTGCCTCCTGCAGAGCCTGCCTTTGCTGCCCTGATTTCTGTGTCACCTCCAGAATGGGAACTATGCACGGTCATTCTTGTTATTTTGATAACTTCTGTTACTAGTGGAGGAAAATAATAAAATTAATGGAGACACATAAAATTGATTTACCTCGTTATAACCATTCCTCCTCAAGGTTTACATATTTAGCCAATAAATATGCCTTCTTTAATAAAAATAACTTTATGCTTTGGCTTCTAAGCAGATGCAGCATTTCTGAGCTCCTACGATTCCAGTATAATAAAAATTAAGAAGCAGAGCAGTGTGAAGAACCAGCAAGATCCTGGTCTGCTCCTCTTCTGCAGCCCAGCAAGTACTGCACTCAGGCTGTAAATATAGTCTGTTTCTGGGGAACCCAGCAGTCTCTGAAGCTCATCTTACATCTTTCTTTGCTGAATTTCCTGACTGCCCTACTAGCCTCCTATATGGCTTTTGTCTGTCCTTGGATCTGATGTTACATACTTTCACCCAGGGAAAGCACACAAAATGCAGCTTGTGAGGTTCAGGTTGAACATGAGGAAAAAATGTTTTGCTTACAAGGTAGTGCAGGACAGGAACCCGGGACAGCAGAGTTTTGTCCGTACAGCTTTCCCTGTTCCAGCTGGGCAGTGCCAGGGCTAACCTGATCCAGGGCCAGGGAGAGTCTTTCTTTGAGTGGGCAGAGGACGAGTGATCTCCAGAGCTCCTTCCAGCCAGCACTTCTAAGAGTTTCTGAATGTTGTAGGCTACAGTCAAGCCATGTATAGGTGTGATACGTGCAGGTAGCCTAGGTATTGGTCATCTCTTGATGCTACATGGCTGAAGCTTATGGCTTTATTCTACCATTTCTTTGTCAGCCAGTTCTACTCCTTGAAGGCTTTTATTGCTTTTCTCTGCACTCTTCCCAGTCTGACAGCAGCATCTCTTCCAGAGTAACCCAGCAGTGGCTGTACTACCAGCTGTTCTAGACCCCAAATCCAATCACCCTGTGGTCTGAAGAGGCTCCAGTTTTGCTTTGACACTGAATTGCATCTTGGCTACACGCTGCTGGTTGATATTCCACCCTTAGAGATGCACTGCTGGTTAATATTCCAGCGCCAGCATTCCCTCAAAGCCAATCCCAAGGCCGCCATAACCAGTGGGATTTTTCTTGATTGGTGCATGCGATGTCCACTCGGCTCTCCCCTCCCCAGCAGGAAGCGACAAAGCCAGTCTGTTACTGAATTGAATAGAAGGAAGTCTCCACACTTACGCAAAGAAATTTGGCAGAAGTTAGATAGCGAGTGAAACAACAAGTGCTGCTGCAGAGATTATAGAAATTGCAGAAGCTGGTAGCTGTCTCTGGGGGAGATTTACAAAGCTTTCTGTGAAGGATTAATTCTTCCAAACCATTGCTTTGCGGGTGCGCACGGTAAGTATACAAACGAATGCACCTTTGAGAAAGTTACGCGCTTGGAATTTAGATGTCAGCTTGGCTTACTAAGTTAAACCTGAATGATGCCTGTCCTGTCTCTGAGCATGGTGCAGTGTTGCCGGCTGCTGGGAAGGGCACGCAGCAGTGAGACACTGTACTTCTGGGGGCCACTCCATGCAGCTTGGCAGAGTGGATGAACAAATGGAGCAGCTGAGTTTTGTGGAGGAGGGGGGACTGAACTTGAAGTCTCTGTGCACAGGGCTTTGGAGCGGGCGAAATTATTTGCAATAACAAGAACTGGTTTTTATCTCTTTGAAGCCTCCGATCAGCACCCCGCGACGCTCTGACTCTGCTATCTCCGTCCGTTCATTGCACTCTGAGTCCAACATGTCCTTGCGCTCGACGTTCTCACTCCATGAGGAAGAGGAGGAGCCAGTAGGTATTTGGGATTGCCTGAAGGAGCAGTATTAGGAAGTTGTGTCAAAAGAGTGACTTAGTGGACTCTTGTGAGTACATAGAGCTATCAGGGGCAGATTTTTGTGATGTGTGGCAACTAAAAGCCTGGCTGTCAGGACTCCTGGTTTTAGTTTTGTTTCCACCATTGACTTCTGCAAGTTACTTTGCTTCCTTGTTTACCATTTCCCTGTATGTAAAGAGGGGACAATGGTGAGGCTTTTCTGCTCTCGGAAAAACTGTAAGTCTTTGCAAAGTCATGTGTGATTCCTTCACTCTGCTGCAGAGCGGTAGGGGGTTGCAAGTCTTTAGGCTGGTGGTCTAGCCCCAGGCAGCAAGACTAATACAATTCCCCACTGATTCAGAGCCCCATCCTGCATTTAGGGCTGTGTGGCACCCCACTGGCTTGATTGTAAGCCCCAGGAGGGTGCAAGGAATTGTCCACACGTGACTCTTGTTGGGGGAGGATGCTTTTAAGCTGAGCTTAGCTTGTGACCCAGTAACTAACCCCAGACTGGATGCATAAAAGGTCAGGCGGCATTTTGCCACAGATCTGGGATAAAAGCATTTGTTTCATGTTTAGGAGCCCAGGGGGTTGTGTTTGCAGTTCTGAGGGCAGCACAGGATGAAAAGACAGACCGAACTCCAGTGATTGATTTGAAATGCTCTGAAATGTGAAGCCCTGTTCTAGCATGGAGTGCAGAGCTATGCATCTCAGGGAGAATGTGCTCAGACCCCATGCTCTGGCAGTCTTAGTTGGTAAACAAAACTGGAGAGATTTGCCCATTGCAGCAGAAACAATGTTGTTTCTACTTCATAAGGGAATGAAAGAGCCCTTCCTTCAGGATGTTTCAAAAACACAAAAGGGCAAGCTGTTTTAAAATTGCTTTTAAACTTCAGGCTTAGTACAGGTGACATTTTTGACAACACACTGTTCAGTCCAACCAAGCAAAAAGTACCAGACAGCGTAGCTCACGCGGTTCTGGTGACTTGAGTCACTCTGGCAAAGAAGTTGGTCTGTGCAGTTTGCTGTCAGGTCCTGATACTGCCAGATGCTGGTGGCCCCTAGTTTGATGATCTGAGCGTCTCCAGCTATTCCCAAGTTCATTCTTCCCCTACCTCTCACATACTGGAGGTCAGCAGACCCAGAAAAAAGTTTATTTTGAGATAATGAAACCCTTAGCGTGCCCTAAGCCCTGGGCTCCCCAAGGCTTACTACTGAAGAGTTGTTTTGTTCCTTCTGCAGAGCTGGAGGCTTTTGCATTTGGACTAATCCTTGTGCTCTCTCTGTCTCTTTCTCTCCTCATCTCCAGGAGCCGCTAGTGTTTGCTGAACAACCGTCTGTGAAGCTGTGCTGCCAACTGTGCTGTAGTGTGTTTAAGGATCCAGTCATCACAACCTGTGGGGTAAGGCAGAACTCTTCAAAATCGTGAACGTGGGCTCCACAGAGCCAAGCCCTGACTGTCCCCAGTGACTCTCAGCTTCAGTGAGCAAAGACAAGGCAGCTCCTGACCAGGAAAGCCAGGCCAGTGTAGGAGCAGAGATGCTGATGGACATGCGTTAAATTTCCCCACAAGGCAGCTCTGAACCAGTTTGCAGTGGGGTGTGCAGGGCACTGCAGTTAGCCAGAGAAGCTTGGGACTTAATATTGGGTGGCTTTTCCCAGGAGAGCTGTACTGTCAGCCTCCCTGTCCTGGCCATGTTCAGTCTCCTCGGTGTGGCTTCAGTGAGGTCTAAAAGTCCCCGTTCCCTGTCCTGAAGGGCTCTGCAGAGTGCTGCTGCCTCCTGGGCACCCCAGGAATGGCTGCTCTTCAGTTGTGAAGAAAACGTTTCTTATAAAACAAGAATGGCTTGAAGCTTCATTTAGTTAATGCTTGCAAAAGGATTTGAAATCCTCTAATGAAAGCCACAGAGTATTATGAATATTCTTCTATATCCATTTTACTGGGATTTAATAGAAACTATATATTATTCCTGCCTCTGTGCTACATGTGAAGAAAGATGGCTTTGTGATGGGCTCTCTAATGCTTATGACATGCTTCTGATTGCTAGGATGGAGCTGTAGCAACAAATGCAGAGAGCGTGATTGTTTATTGCAGTGAGGGTACTATCCCCCAAAGGTGTTGGAATTTGGTGCAGTGAAACTGCACCATTTCAGTAAGCAGCTCTTCATGGAGACACTGAGATTTACTGGTTAATATGGAAAAAAAAAAATCTGCTGCAGGAAGCAGACTGGCTTCATTTGCAGTCCTGGTTTGGCAGCTCTGGAGAGAGCACCATGCAGCTGTGCAGGGCAGGAAAAGGCCGCGTGAGCAGGGCAGCAGATAACAGCTCTGAAGAGTGACTTGCAGCCTCTCCAGTGCTGCTGCCAAGTGCTGGCCCTGTGGCAGGGGAATGTGGCTGAGGAGGCTCCAGGGAACCCACAGGGCAAGTTCAGGACCAGTGAAATGCTGCAGCCTTTGTTCCTTTCCTAATATTCATTAGGATGTTAGATTGTACTTGCTACTTTATCAAGTTAAATTGTTGCTACACATTTCTGCTGTAGGAACAGGAGAGAGAGAGAGCCATTTAAAGTGGCAAAATTTACAGTGGGCTTAATGGGCTTAAAAACCAGCTGTCTCATCCACCTGACAGCGGGACAGCTTCAGCTATGTTAGAGGAGCTACCGAGGAATATATGTGATGAGCTGACTGGCCAAGGACAGGGAGAGGCCAGACTTCCCCTTGCTGTTACCCTTGAGGACTTCCAGGGAGATGAGAGGAATGACAGGGACTAAAGTGGAGGATGAAGTAGAGAAACCCCATGCAGACTTGGACAGTAGGAGTATCAGAGTGTGGCAGAACATGCCTGTGGCTTTGGCTTGCACTGTGATCATGGCCTGATCTTGAACAGGGCAGAACCCTCAAAGCTTCAAACCGTGTTCTTAGTACTTCTCAGGAACAGGACTTGTGTTGCACTCTTAGCTGCCTGAGCAAGCAGCTGGTTTTTGCCCTGTGGTGTAGACTCCAGAGTGCGCTGAGCTATAAAGCAGGCAGAACAGCTGCTGAGGCCTCTGAGCCACAGGCTTTGGTATCTGCCACTTTTTCCATTGTTAGCCACAGGGAATAATTTGTCCAATATTGTTTACGCTGACACTGCTGTTCCTCTTTGTCTCCACAGCACACATTTTGTAGAAGATGTGCCTTAACATCTGGTGAGTACAGAACTGTTCTTGTGTGATGCAGCCAAGACGCTGTTATTTTCTGGTTTGCTTGCTTTCACTTAAAAAGAAACCTGCAGAAAGATGTCCGAAGGGCTTAAAACAAGCTGTCACATCACAGGCTGCCACTGCAGCACTGAGGGGCTGGGGCACGGGTGGCTGTGCAGCTTGGAGCTCTGATGGTACGCGCTAAAGCATGGGTAGTAGAGGGCTGGGCCTGGCTCTTGGGCACAGGATGTTCTCAAATCCTGGAATATGCAGTGGATAATCCCAGGATAATACATGTCTCGCCCAGAGCTGACCCATTGATTTCAGACAGAAAGCTTTCTGTGGCTGCTTGTCTAAGGAACAGGGGGGCCGTGTTTGGCAGAGACCCATCACACCCCGCCTCTCCCCATCCCGTGGTGCCAGCTTTCTGGCTGCTGACTGAGCCTGTGCACAGCAGCGCACAGAGCTGCTTTAGCTCATCCAGCTCTTCCAGAAACTTGATGAAGCCCAAGTGTCTGGCTGCTGGCCTGGCCTAACCAGCTCCTGCTTGGTTTGGACTCTGTGCTACAAAAAAATACTTTATTTGGCATGAGCCTGTGCCCCTCTTGGAAGGCCAGTGTACAGCACAAAGCCAAGCCATTCGTATTACCAGAACAGCAAGCCCTGAGGAGGGAGCCCAGTGGAACAGCAGCTCTTTCTACCTTAAGATGTTCGTTTTCCACATGAGGGGTTCCTCTGATTTGAATGCTAATCCCCTGTCACCATGTTCTGCTGTATCTATCCCAACCAATGGATTTGTAGCAAAAGGCTTTGCAGTTGCAATCCTGAGTTGCTCCGTTTTGGTCCTGCCCTCAAAGAACGTGTCTTTGCTTCGCTGCAGCATCCCTGGCCTGCAGTGCCCTGCTGGCAGCAGAGGAGCTGAGCCCCAGGCCTGGGTGGGGGACGGATTATGTATGGGCTGTCTGCTGATTTGTGGTCACTGCCTGTGAATACTCTCACACTTCAGCAAGCACAAGGTAGTCTTAATTAGTGTGGCCTTCTTTCATTGGCAGCTAGCTCAAATTATCATGGATTAACATAAACTGTAATTTTTCACCAAGCCCCAAGACAAACCAGAGATAGTGGCTTGCAGACCTTGTGTGAATATTCAAGGCTTGTTCCATTGCCACCCATCTGGGAGTTGGCTGGCTTGGCCAGAGAAGGCAAGAGTAAAATCTCCTGCAGTGTCTCAGCCCTTGCTGACTCTTTCTCTCTTTTGCTTCCTCACCTGGCAGAGAAGTGCCCCGTGGACAATGCCAAACTGACCGTAGTGGTTAACAACATTGCGGTGGCTGAGCAGATCGGGGAGCTCTTCATTCACTGCAAGTATGGCTGCCGGCCTGCAGCCAGCAGCAAGCCTGCTGCCTTCGAGGTGGACCCCCGTGGATGTCCATTTACAATTAAACTGAGTGCCAGGAAGTAAGTGGCTTGTTACCAGCGTGCAGCCTCTCCAGGGAAAGGGCTCTACCACCAGCAATCTGCCGTCCTATCTAAGCTGCTCTATGGCTCCTGGGGACAGTGCAGCTCTCATCAGCAGTGCTCTGCTGGGGTGTGCAGGGGTGTGAGAATGGGCAGAGTGACTTGAAGGGACAGTTTTTTCCACTATGTCTCAGCCTTAGGATGATGGCAGATGGGCTGGTCTGAGGGAAAGGATGCTGTTCTCTGCTCCCAACTTACCTGAGTGTCTCAGCATCGGGACAGGGGATACACTGTGAAGACAGCCACCTCACATCTGGGGTGAAACACTGTGGCTATAGGCAAGCAGAGACCTGGGAATTCTTTTTGTAAGAGGAGTTACTCTAGTTATATGCGAGGAATCTGAAATCGTATCTCCGGCCCCATCCTAAATGCATTCACTATCTTCCCTATCACCTGGACATTGCCTGTTGTTGATAGCTGCTCAGTCGATCAGCTGCAGAAGTTGATGTTTCCTACATAAATGTGGCCTATTAGTACGCTCAACTTACTGGCCAAATGTGAATTTAAAGCTGTAATTGCAGTCTTAGAGCAGGAGGCTTTTGATCACCTGACAGTCTCTCAGGGCTGGTTTGCTCCTTTCCTGACGATCTGTGTTGTTTCCATTAATTTTTGCTTATCCCTGATTTTCCCTCCTTTTGCTTCTCTCCATGGGCAGAGATCATGAAAGCAGCTGTGATTACAGGCCAGTTCGCTGCCCCAATAATCCCAGCTGCCCACCTCTCCTGAAAATGAACCTGGAGGCACATCTGAAAGAGTGCGAGCACATAAAATGTCCCCACTCCAAATACGGGTAAGGAGCTGGTGCTTTTTAGTGGGAAGGATGCACTGAGCTCATTTCTGAGCTGCTTTTTGGCTGCTGGAGGTTTGGGATAGCCCCATGGGCTCTGAGCAGCTCTGCCCAGTGCTGTGCACTGGCCTGAGACTAAGATCAGGCTTGCAGGGCTTGCAGAAGGCAGCCCCCAAGCCTCTTGTTGAGAGCAGACAGGTCACACTGCCCAGCTGTAAGCCCTGCTGGCAGCCAAGGAGGAGGCTGAGGCGCGTAGGCAGAACAACCAGCTGGAGGAGAGTCAGAGCAGTGGATGTGGCCAGAGCCACGCAGGGAGGAGGAGTACAAGAGTAATGCAAGCACTGTGGCAGTGTGTTTCAAACGAGTTCTCCCAGGGCAAGGGAAGTGCTGATCAGCCTTGGAGGGTTGATTGTCACCTGAGCAGGAGTGCAGCCCGGGCTGGGGGGGATCTTGCAGGATGCCCAGATAAGGTTAGTGTTGCAGGAACAGATAGATGTCTTGGCAGAAGCAGAGCAAGGCAAGTCCTGGCAGAGCGGCCCTGATTCCTTGCCATGCTGCAGGCCCAAGTCAGCATCTGCTGAGGTCAGCTGCAGTCTTTTCCGTTGGTTTTGATGGCTCTTAGATTTGGCTCCTGGTGAGCACGTGAACTGATGCCACATTCTGTCTCTTGCCTAAGATCTGCTTTTCCTTGCAACTACCTAGACGAGACAGACAGACAGTTCAGTTTAGGGCCAATGCCCTGGCTGGAAGAATGGGAGCTGCTTGGCCTCTCTGTTGCCCTGCAGTTCCCTGCACCCAGCAGGATGGTGAACCACAGTACCACTGCTCCTGGTAGGAGGAGCAGAACAGCTGGGGACTCACACAGGCCTCAGACCTCCCTCCGAGGAGCCAGCTGAGCAAGGAGGTCTCCAGCGCGAGCTCTGCTCCAGCCAGCATCTCTCTTCCCCTTGTAGGTGTACATTCATAGGAAATCAAGACACTTACGAGACCCACTTGGAGACGTGCAAGTTCGAGGGTCTGAAGGAGTTCCTGCAGCAGACAGATGATCGCTTCCATGAGATGCAGGTGGCAATGGCCCAGAAGGACCAGGAAATTGCCTTCCTGCGCTCGATGCTGGGGAAGCTCTCAGAGAAAATCGACCAGCTGGAGAAGAACCTGGAGCTTAAGTTTGGTGAGTCTGCACCAGATGAGCTCTGTGGTCAGAGCTGTAGGGACAGGGCAGCTCTTTGTTAGGATGGTGCATTACAGGATTCATTCCATGTTTAAAACTGGCGCTGAGCAGGTTTCAGGAGGTTCAGATACTCCTTGCAGAGGAACAAATAGGGGTTCCGTCAACTTCTCTGCTGCCAGAACATCATGGGACCTAATCCTGCAGTCACCAATCACATGACAAGTCCTAGAAATGTCTGCAAGCAGCTACCCCCTTTCTCCCATGACTTTTTCCTGTGTGGTCCATGGGCACAGGCCCCCATAAAAATCAGCAAGTTGAACAGCCAACAATGCAGCCATCCTGGAGCAAGCATGGTTCTTCGAACACCTTTGCTGTGCCCAGCCCTGTCTTGCCTCTGAAATTTACTGGGTCTTCAGCATCCAAGTACAATTTGCATTTGAGTAGCAGACACCTTCCTGATTTTACCTGCTGATAACAGCAGTGTGTTCTCCTCCCTCCTTGTTCAGAGGTTTGGTGGCAGTGGGTGTCCTCTGCCTGTTCCCCTGGGCACCGTCACTGACTCTGCAGTGACTGTGAGCCTGTCCATCTCTCGTAGATGTGCTGGACGAGAACCAGAGCAAGCTAAGCGAGGACCTGATGGAGTTCCGCAGGGACGCCTCCATGCTGAACGTGAGGAGGGGCACAGACCCTGGGGTGGAGTAGGGATGGCATGCAGTTAGCTGCTGGCTCTGCTACTAGTTAGGCTTCTGCTGCGGTAGGGGGAGTCTTTGGGAATTTATATTTCTTTGGGAAATTTATATTTCTTTGGGAATCTATATTTCTTTGGGAAGAAATATATTTCTCCTGCTGGCTGGCTCTGCTCACCCCAGGTTCAGTTTGCTTTTACTGCATCTGGGATCTGATTGAAGGTTTCCTTTAGGCTGAGGACATTCTGGTCACTGCACCTGAGCTGCTGTTTTAACTGTTCCTGCTGTCTTGTCTCAACCTGTTGCTGCTCTTGAAATGTGTTACCAGGGGAAAGGACCCCTGCAGCAAGGAGAGAGCCCTCTGCTCCAAAGCCTTGGCACTCCTGTACCTTTTATACTAGCCAGGGACAGTATGCCCTTCTCCCTGCCTGCAGAGAGAGAAGTAAGATAAGCAGATGCCTTCTAACAAGCTGGGAGTGAGAGCCCTCTCATGATTTTGGACATTATTCAAGCACTGATGTTAGACATTCCTCCCTAGTTCAGGCAGACTGCATCCCACTGGATATACTGATCAGGAGGAGCTCACCCTGCTTTACCTAAGCATACTAATGAAGAGGGTCCCCATGGATGCAGTAGGGACCGGGCCGTGGAGGAGGCTACAAAGAGACTTTCCAATTCTTCTCCAGCAAGGTGGGCTTTGAGAGCCCAGCTGAGCAAGCAGTCCCCATAACCGATTTGATTATTTTTAGCAGTCTGGTGAATGGCAGAGCAAGGACAGTATATTCTGGAAGGTATTTCTGTGCCTGCCTGAATACTGAAGAGTCTAGTGCAGGTCTGAGATGCTGTCAGAGCCCTGTGGTCTCTGGAGGGAGGTGACAGAGGGATGTATGTATAGAGTCCTAGAGCAGGAGACCTCCGATCAGGGAATGAGTCAGCTGCTGAGGGAGGGCCGTCACAGGGAGTAAAGACCTGTCCAAAGGCAAGAGTGTTTTTACCAGTGGAAGGGGACGTGTCCAGAAAGGCCGGCTGGTCTTGGTGACTCTGCAGCTCATGCAGCTTGTTCTGTTTTTTCAGGATGAGCTCTCCCACATTAATGCTCGGCTGAACATGGGCATCCTTGGATGTGAGTATGCATGTGGTTTTCATCCTCTGAGGCTGGGTTTGGGGTGATGGCCCAATGAACCCTTTTAGGTGAGGTCACAGATATGCAAAGTAATAGTTGTCTCTGGGTGCAGCAGTAGTTTGTTCACAGGGCCACCACTGCTGCAGGAAGAAAATACTGGCGGGAGAGTTTGCCAGAAGCACTGGCAGAAGAGGGACTCACAGTGCTGCAGGGTTATTAGCTGCTGGGGGGGGAGATGTCAAGTGGGCTCTACATCTCGGGCCTCCCTAGGTCCAGCCCAGGAGTTGCATTAGGGGGATGAGTCCTGGGTCTCAAAGCAATAATAAGTCGATGAGCTGTAAGGGGGGGACATGAGACCTTCCAGCCAGACTGGGAGGATCTCACAGTTCCTTCTAGCCTGCAACAATGTAAAGTGCAAGGAGGACCTGCTGGGCCAGTGCAGGGAGCTCTGTGCCCTTCGAACTCACCATGACATGGTGCGGCACTCTTCTCCCACTTCTCACATGCCTTCTTGTTTCTGTAGCCTATGATCCTCAGCAGATCTTCAAGTGCAAGGGGACCTTTGTGGGACACCAGGGCCCTGTCTGGTGTTTGTGCGTTTACTCCATAGGAGACTTGCTCTTCAGTGGCTCTTCAGACAAAACCATTAAGGTAGGAGCTTGCCTCTTCTGTGTATCTTCTGCATTTGTAAATGTGCTTTAGGTGGGAGAGAAGCTGAGTTGCAGTTTGGGGGGTGGGTGGATGTCACTTCCCAAAGTTACTCCCAAAGAATCTTAAATGATTCTTTGCAATTATAGTTGGGCAAAATTCTCTGCGAGGAAACGCTATGTGATAGTGAAATCAAGAGACAAATAGTGCTTTTGCAAAGCCCTGATTAGAATCTCATTCCTGCTGCTGCTGGTTTTGCTTTATATGGTGTTCAGGGCATTCAAGCCTATTTCGGATTCTGATTTTATTTTTCCTTGTTATAAAAAGTCATCTTAGAAAAAAACATTTTTCCCTGACCAGATGTGTCCTTTTTCCATTTTATGGCGTGTTTGTTTTCCTTTGTCCTGTTTTCAGTAACTCAAACTGACAGCAGTGCTCCAGTGCAACCTAACCAACAGTGTCACCATGTTGGTTGCTGGTGGCTGATGACGGGGCTGGGGAGCCACGCAGGCTGCTGTGACTAGCCCTGTCAGGAGCAGAGCTTTAATTTAGTATCTTTGAGCGATAGCAAGAGCCACATGGAAGAAAATGGAATTGCTGTACTTTATTGAAAGAAAACAGTTTTCTGCCCTGTCATGGCTGCTCTGGGCACCACATTCCCGTGTTCTCTCTCTTGAGAGTGCTCCATGGGGAAAACCTTTGCAGTGGCAGAGGAGGCTGTGCTGTGCTATTGGAGCCCTAGGACAGGGTGTGAATTGCTAAAGCAGGAGCCCAAGAGCTGCTTCTCTGGTTCAGTGTTGCCTTGGCCTGGGCTGTGAAAGGCAGAGCTGGAGAGGGCTGATGCCTGCTGCTGTCCGGTGTCTCATTAACTTCAACCTGACCCTTTGCAGTAAATTTCCTTTCCTAGACAAGCTTATCTCTGTCTGGGAGCCCGGAAGGCAGGTGCCCAGGTGACAGCCTGTTTCCTCATGTCGGTGCTTTCGTGGCTTTGCTGACATCCTGCCCAGGTCCCCAGCTGCTCTGTCTGCCGGCATGTGACCCTCTGCTGACTTGTGTTTCCTGTTAGGTGTGGGATACCTGTACCACATACAAGTGCCAAAAGACCTTGGAGGGTCACGATGGAATTGTACTGGCTCTCTGCATCCAGGGGTGAGTGGAAAGGGACACCTGCCCCTGCAGGAGAGAGAGGGAAGAGCACTGGGGCTCCTGAGCATGCCCTTACAATTCCCATCCTCAGTCCTGCACGTGACAAGATTGCGCATGAGAGGCACACCTTGCCTCTTTGTTCTTTAAAAATCGACAAAGCGTATATCTCTTTGGCCTCCCTTGCTGTCCTGGCTTCCTTCCCTGGTCACCAGTGGGGTGCCTGGCCTCCTGCTGGAAGGACCAGTCCAGTCTGGCCTCCCTACAAGACCTGGGCTCTGCTCCTGGGGTTGGTGTGTTTAGTCTTGGCCCAGTGAGGCTGTGGGACTGCAGCTCCTTGCCCAGCACAGTGCCTGGGAATGAGCTGGGACCCTGCACTTGTTGCTTTCCCTTGCTGACCTCCTTTTGTGTTCTGGTGACATTACAGGAACAAGCTGTACAGTGGCTCTGCTGACTGCACCATTATTGTGAGTACCCCACACCCCTGCTCCGCTTCGCGGTTGGGATGTGAGATCTACAGGCCTGCCTCGGGCTGTTGTAGAGCAGGGACCTGCATCCTTTTTTCTCTAAGGCTCTTCAGCTGGCAGTGGTGTAAGACTGATAACCTGTGTGTGCTTTATCCACTGCCTTCAGCCAAGTTACTGGTGGGTTGAATTTGGGTGCTTCCTGCAGGCTGGATTTCCCACTCCTATGTGGGGAGCAGGAGGCTGGTACTCTGAGCTGGGGCAGGGGTGGTCAGCCCTGATCAGGCCAGGATGATGGCTCATACAAGTGCCCTGTCCTGCCTGTGTTTTTGCTTGTGTGTGATTGCCTGCCTCCAAAGACAAAGAGGAAGGGCTTCAGCAGAAGGGGCCTGCCCCAGCCCCTGACAGGCGTTCTTCTTCTCCTTTGCAGGTCTGGGATATTCAAAACTTGCAGAAAGTGAACACGATCCGAGCACATGACAATCCTGTTTGCACTTTGGTCTCCTCACACAACATGCTGTTCAGTGGCTCTCTCAAAGCCATCAAGGTAGAGCTCTGGGATGGCTTCTTTTGGCCTGGTTGGGGACCGATGGTACAAACTGCCAGGCAGCAGTGTCCTAACAGGAAGAAAGTGGCATTTCAGTCTGTAGGTGACCTTGTTACTACACTCTCCTGAGCCACACAGAGAAGCACAGCCACACAGAGCAGCCAGCACTGCAGAGGTTTAGCCCGTGCTCTGTGCTGAAGTCAGAGATGTTCTGGGACCTGGCTGAAAAAACAGTTTTGTTTCTTCTAACTGTGTAAACCTGAGAGTGCAGGTGGAGTATCTTGGCAGTTCCTGAACATGTGTGTCCTTGTGCCCCCAACGGACCGGCTCAGACCATTGGGAATTGTTTCTGGGGTCCAGAATTGGCTGGGGATTCAGGCTGCCTGTTTTGAAACCCCCTCCAAAGGATTTGAATCTGCATTCTTTACCTAAAGCATGCAGAAATCAGGGAACAGCTTTGCAAGTTGCCCTTTAAAGGCTTGGCTAGATTCCCTTGGTTCTGTTTCCAGCTCCTGGTGAGACGGCTTATGGGACCATCCATCTGTAAGAGGGCGCATGCTCTTTTCTTTATCTGGGCCCTGGAGTGCTTCAGCTATCTAGAGAGTGCTCGGGGCTGGAGGAGCAATGAGACAGCACTAAGCAGAAGGAGAACTTGGGACCTTTTGCTTTTGTTGTCCCCAACCACTTTCTGCCAGATGAGCCGAGCAGGCCAGTAGCGCTGTTTGGAGTGGCAGGGTGAGATCTGTCGATCCCTGCGTGCTGGGGGTTTTGGCCAGGGTTTCCCAGGAGCTGTGGGAATGGAGCTTTGTGGGGACAGGCTGGGAGTGGAAGTCCAGAGCAGTTCTTTACTGTAGATCTGGTTTAGGCTTTTCAAGCCCATGGCTCTGCTACGGAAGGGTCTCTGCCAGTGATAACGCAGGCTGTAAGCGAGCTTTCCCAGGTCCTCAAGGAACACAGTTATTCAGCATAGTTATTGTGTGTTTTATCTGGAAGTCAGTGGGCTCAGGTGATGCCCATGAGGCAGGAGAGCCACCACAAGGTTCCCCTTAGTGAGCTGGTAGGGCCTTGTGCTGCCTAGGCAGGGGTGGGCAGCACATGGCCTTGAGCTAGAGGCTGACCTGTTCTGCCCCATCACTGCCCTGTCCCACTGAGGCTCTCCTCCGTGTCTGTGTGTCTGCTTTCTGCAGGTCTGGGATATTGTAGGTACCGAGCTCAAACTGAAGAAGGAGCTGACAGGTCTCAATCACTGGGTGCGAGCGCTGGTGGCTTCTCAAAACTATCTCTACAGCGGATCTTACCAAACAATCAAGGTGGGACCCTGAGACTCGTGGCAACTGTAAGCCATCAGCTCTCCCTGTGCCTCTGCATATCTGTATTCTGCAGCATGGGTTGGTGGAGTAGGATAAAAGGTAGCTGCTAGGATGTGAGAGCACTGCTGTAGCATTGCTGACACACTAGATTTTACTGCGCTGATTGCATCTTTTCAAGCACAAAGGCTGGGCTGTGGCTGGTCCTTGGGAGTGCAGCTGCTGGGGGATGCTTGCTAAGATAAAACATGGCCTCACAGCCATGGTGCCTCACGCTGCCTCTGCAGCTGCCGCACCGTTATCTGTGCTGACAGTCCTGCTGATAAGAGGAGAAGGTCACTGTCTGGCTGCAGAGTTACCATAAATCTGTGTGTGGTTTCTGAAATGGCCTCATCTGTGTTGGCTTAGGGTTTGATGAATAGTTCACCTCTCAGCATCTGGGTGACACAAGAGAATTAGAAGTTTCCCTCCTCGGTGTTAATAAATCCCTGTTAATTTGTCTGCGTCAGTTTTTAGTGCTATCAAGGACTGGGTTGTGTGAGCACATGCGTGTGCATAGTTACACACAAGGGTTGTGCAATCTCCACAACTTTTTCAGCCTGGATGTTCAAAGCTGGGCAGCAAAATAAGACAGCAGGACTTTGCTCATCAGTACTGAACGTTCCCAGCCGAACAGATTCATCCTTAAAGATGTGATCTGGGCACACATGGAGCCAGGCTGACTCCGTGTGTGGCTGGAGAAGAGCTTCAAAGGAGCTCCCTGCTGCAGAGGGGTCCCTGCATGGGTCTCATCCTGCCTTTGCTCCGGCATTTCTTTCAGATCTGGGACATCCGCAACTTGGAGTGTGTCCATGTGCTGCAGACATCAGGAGGCAGCGTCTACTCCATCGCTGTGACAAACCACCACATTGTGTGTGGCACCTACGAGAACCTCATCCATGTAAGGGCTGTGGGTTTTGATGCATTTGTTGGTTTGAGGCTGGGAGAGAGGGGCAAGGAGATGGTGACCTGGCTCTGCTGGTCCCCTTTATGGCATACCCGGAGCATGGGTGCACAGCACCCACCTTGGAGGTGTGCATGGAGGTGGAAACACCTCTCAGAGGAGAAGTCAGTGGCCTGCAGCCCAGTGCAATCTCCAAGACCTGCTCTCCTCCTGCAGGTCTGGGATATAGAGACAAAGGAACAAGTCCGGACGCTGACCGGGCATGTGGGTACGGTTTACGCCCTCGCTGTCATCTCCACACCGGATCAAACCAAAGTCTTCAGTGCATCATATGACCGGTCTCTCAGGGTACGTGTCCAGGGCTGTGCATTTGTTAAAACATGGACAGCCTTGAGGGAAAGGGAGGATGGGGCATCCTCATCCCTGCATGCTACATGGCCTCTCTTGTGTTTAATTTGCGTCATCTGGCTCAAACCCTGTGGCACTTAACATCCCCTCTTGCTCCCGGTGCTCAGGGTTGTGCCAGAGCCCCATGCCGCTTTGCTTGGCTCACACCTCCTGTGTGCCCGTAGGTGTGGAGCATGGACAACATGATCTGTACTCAGACGCTGCTGCGACACCAGGGTAGCGTCACTGCCCTCGCAGTCTCCAGGGGCCGCCTCTTCTCCGGCGCCGTGGACAGCACTGTAAAGGTTGGTTTCCTCAGGCTTCTCCTTGATGGTTTGGTCTTTTCCAGTACTAGAACTAGGGCTTTAAATGAGCTAGGAGTCATCTTCAAACAAACAAGGGGATGGTTGTGAACAGGTGGGAGGTTTAACTCCTGACAGAGGGTGTTGTGGATGCTGGAAGGCCAAAGGGAAGCTTCACAAGAGGATGAAGAAAGCCCACACAGCTGCTCAGAACAGTCACTGCCATGGGTTCCTGTTGTCTCTCCTCCGCAGGTCTGGACGTGCTAGCGAGAGCGCCACACTAGTCCTGCACACTGAAAGACCAAAAACTCCTCCCCTCCGTCGGCCTGCTGGGTGACTAACACCACTATGAAATAACTGCTGCAGCTCCTCTCCGCACCGACCACTGCCTGCCGCTGCCCATCGGCCGGTTCTCCCACCCGCAAGGACCCCGGCCGGCAGCTCTCAGGATGGGTCTGGCCCATGGATGCTCCAGAAGTTCCCTCAGATCTGCCATATACGATTGGAAATGCAGAGGACGCCGTTCTGGTGCCAGCGCCTTCCGCACTGCTGTGTCCTCCTCTGCCTGCATTCCCCGAGCTGGGGAGCATCTGCCGGGGCCGGGGCTGGGGCAAAGCTGGGCCTCCAGACCAGGTCAGCCCCGCAGGGAACCAGTGCAGATGCAGCGCAGCCCTTGGCCAGTGATGGGACTGAATGGTTCAGCTTGTCACAGGCAGGAGCTGGCCTGGCCAGGGCAGTGACACTGGGAGGCTGGTCCCTTTGTAAATGGTAGAACTGAGCATTAGGCCTTGCCCTGGGTTGGGACCCCGACCCCTTTCTGTCTCTCGTATTTAATTTTACTGCCAAGATGTCAGGCTGATCCATCTGGGAAGAGGTGTTTTCTTGAGTAGCCAGGTACGATTTTTATGCCACAGCTAGTTCTCAAATCAAGTAACACAAGCCCATTGTTCACCACCCTGTAATAATGGTCTCCACATTAAAGAGAAAAAGCCTCTGTTGCATTTTTACTCACATTTTCTACTGTTTTTAAGATTGTAATATAGATTTGATTATTTCTTCATTGACAATAAAAGCAGAAAGAGTTGTTCCTGGCCAGCGTGAGTTATTGCAGGCTCTCGGCGGGAGCTGGCAGCCAGCACCGGTCCCACGGCAGCTCCTGCCTCCAGCCTGTGCCCGTCCACCCTGCGGTTGCTGCCAAGAAATGTGCTTGGCTGTTCCAGAGAGGTGGGCATGGCCATGGCACCCGCTGTGAAAAATGGGGTGCAGGGACTGGGCACCTTGGCGAGGAGAGCAGTTCCCCGACAGCCAGGCTGCCACACACCTCGCAGCACCCCCAGAACCGGCACCTGGCCTGGCCAGGGCAGAGGCACCCAAGGGTGGCCTTGGGCTGTGCAGCATGTACACCCAGCAAGACACAACCACACCACAAAGACTGGAACGCACCGCAGCATCCAGCACCTGCGTGCCAGCACAGCCCAGGACCCCACAGCTGCCCGCAAGCCCTGGCTGCGTGGCGTTGCATGCGATGGCTGATGTTTTTTGGACACAAACAGTGGTGGCAGCCTGGCAGGGGTTTTATTTTTTTTTATTTTTCTTTAAATATTTGTTGCCAGACTTTGTATAGGAGCAAACTTCTTCACAGCACCACGAGCCATCTACTATTCAGAATAGGAAGAATAAGACGAGTAGAGGTGAAATCTAAGCACAGAAGAGCAAGGAGAAGCACCAAGATGCATAGCTTGACAGATGGGATACGATACAGAGTCCATAACTTAATCATAAAAAATATATATATGTATATATCCATCATGTAGAACTTTATGGATTTTTTTTTTAGATACATTTTTTTTTCTTTTCAACAGATATTTTCAGGCGGGTGATTTTTTTTTTTTGTTATTTTTAAAGTCTTTTTTGTTGTTTTTTTTTTTTTTAAAGAAATTTCAAAGTTGTGCCAAACACATCTGGATCAGCGACCACAACGGGAGAGACAGGGAGAGAGAGAGAAGTGGGGGGGGAGAGGGAAGGAGGGAGAGGAAGGCAGAGGGAAAGACCACTCTGTACGTCTCAAGAAAGGAACAGCAACACTTTGTTTTGAAACCACAAGCAAAAAATGCATTCATCAGGACTCAAGCAACTGAACCAGACTCCAACTCCTGTTTATACATGAATATACAATGGTGCATCCAGGAGAACGCACACAAGCACACGCACCCCTGCGTGCACACACATACACACACACACACACACACACACACACACACGCACGCACACCAAACATGCCAAAAAAAAAAAAAGAAAAAATCCAAACCCTGAAGACACTCCAAAAGAACTGAAACAAGAATTAACAAAAACCTCCATAAAACAAGGCACATCCTTTGAGTTCTTAACAGTGTAAAAATAAAGACGTGACACTGAATCCCAACGGAAAGACCCAAACAGAACTGCTTGCACGTACCTTCCACCCAGAGAAAAGGTAAATATTGTGCTACTCTTAGAATGAGTTTGCCACAAGACACACAGCTTAGTATAATCTAATAGTTTTTCTCAAGCTAAAATCCAGTTTTCTCTTGATTTCTTTTAAACTGCTTTATATATAATTGCTAATAGTTTAAAATCTTTTAAATATATATTTGTTAAAGTTTATTCTTTTTATTATTTTGGGGGTGGGGGAAATCTGGTTTATATCTTTCTTTTTTTTTTTTTTCCTTTTTTTCCCCTCCAATAAATTAATACTTCTTTATAGCTTATCACTGTCCTCTCCCCTGGCGGGGAGGGGCCGGGCAGGGGCATGTCCTGCTGCCCCCCACCCACACCGCCAAGGGCCCCGAGACGGGGCGTTCGCTCCCCAATTTGCAACCAACGCAAACAAAACCCCCTTCCCACGCCCGAGGCAAAGCCCCTGCCAAGGGGAGCCCCATGGCCGGGCCCCTGGGCCCCTTCAGGCAGTGTCCTTCCACAGGGCAGCCCCCAGCCCGGTGCGACGCTGCGGTGGGACCCTGCGCCCTGCCCGCCCCCAGCAAACGACGACGGAAAAAGAACGAAAATTTAAAAAGGAAAATTAAAAAAGGAGAAAAGAAACCCAAGTGCATTTGCCCACCCGGACCCACCATCAGCACGGCCACCAGCAAACGCCATCGGGTGACACACAGCACGCCGCTGACGGAGCTGCCGCCGGGGCCACCGTGCCGGGCAGGGCTTGTGCTACATTCGGGCCGCGGTGACCCGCGGCACTAGGGCTGGCAGGGCATGGGCACGATGGCGGTGGCCACCGGACAGGTAGGTAGAGAGTCGTGTCCCCTCCCCCCCCGCGAAGAGCCCCAGCAGCCGTTTTGGTCCGGGGCATGTTGCTTTGTTTCTTCTGTTGGTTTTTTTTTGTTTGTTTGTTTGTTTTTTGCTTCTGCAAAAGGGAGTCCTGCCGGAGCTGGCGCTGAGTCCGTGAGCACAATCCTGAGGTATCTTCTTCTTTGTGCAAACCCCGAGGGACGGGATGTCCAGGAGGGGACGGCTGTACAAAGGGGACGGAGGAAGGGTGGCAGGGACGGGGCCGGGGGGGGGGTCGTGGATCGTTGTGCCCTTGTGCCCACGTAAGCCCTGAGGTTCGCGGGGCCCTGGCGCCCCTCACTCCAGCATGGCGTCCAGCTGGTCCGCCAGGTCGTCGAACATGCTGCCGATGTCGTCCAGGATGCTCACGGTGCTCTTCGACTCCACGGCCGAGCTGGGTGAGCAGTGGGGCCGGGTCAGCACCACGCATAGGATGGTGGCACCGCACAGTCCCCTCTGCCCCGTGCACAGCCCTCCTGCTCCCCCTCTGCCCTGCAGTGCTCAGCACTGTGTCCCCAGTGCCACCTCCCCAGTGCAGACCCCAGTACTACTGCATGGCTGGGGCCATCCCAGCCCCATGATGCTCAGTGTCCCCCACTGTCACCTCTCCAACGCAAGCCCCGGTGCACCCACATGCCCAGTTCCCCCTGCCTGTGCTGCTCCGGCACATTGTCCCCCACTGTCACCTCTCCAACGCAAGCCCCGGTGCACCCACATGCCCAGTTCCCCCTGCCTGTGCTGCTCCGGCACATTGTCCCCCACTGTCACCTCCCCGACACAGCTCCAGCCAGGGCCCCATGATGCTCTGGCACAGTCTCCCTGTAACATCACCCCCGGCACAGCCCTGCTCCCGCCGTGGTGGCACAGCTCATGGTACTCATGGCCTCCTGACCCCCCCCAACCCCATGCAGCTTGGTGGCACAGCGCAGCCCCGCGCCCTCCCCTGGGACCACCGGCTGTCCCGCGCCCCCTTACTCTGCCGCCTGACTGTCCTCCTGCTTGATCTTCTCCTCCACGGCCTGCAGCGCGGCAGCCAAGGACGCGCTCGTCTCCTCCAGCTTCTGTTGTGCCAGCTCCGGGCCGGCACTGTCAACAGAGGGGCCGGCAATGGTGGAGCGTGGTGGCTTCACTGGCACCTGCTGGGGCTGCGCACCGGGCGAGAGGGGCTTGGCGGGGCTGGAGCAGAGCGAGGGCGGCGTGCTGGACGGCTTGGTGGTGGCGGCGCCCAGCTGCCGGGCGGGGGACGGGGCTGGTGTGGAGCCAGCGCTCACCGACTGGATGGCAGCATGGGGCTTGGGGGGCTTGGGTGCCGTGGGCGGTGGCACAGGCTTGGGGGACACTGGGGGTGGCGTGCCGTGGACCCGCTTCACCTCTGCGGAGAGAAAGGAGAGAGGCAGAAGGGCGGCTGGGCTGGCTGGGACCCCCGGCGTCTACCCTGGGGAGCCCCCATCCAGGGGA
>VYXH01007651.1:397390-415491 GCA_013397275.1 Burhinus bistriatus | reverse complement strand
CCAGCTGCCAGGGCAACCCCACGTCTGCCTCCACGGGCACCCAGAAAAAGAGTTACCGCAGGGACCAGCCGTGGCCGAGCCACGAGCCAAGCCAGGAGCCGGCCATGTCCTGGCATGCAACAAGGGCCAGAGGGTGGGATGTGGGCAGACGGGGGTTTGCTCTCCAGCCCATCACTTCATTTAGCTTTCCCTGGGGTGCTGCAGCCACGGGACAGACACACACCCCCAGCTCATATGATGGGATGTAGGGCTGGGGATGCCACCAAGCTGGGTGCGGGGGCTGGCGGGTGCGATCCGGGGATGCTGGAGCAAGATGGATGAAGATTAAAAGCTCCCTGGGGATGCGGAGACCCCATGGGGCTGGAGGCAATGGGCATGGCAGGCACAGGGTGGGTCCCACCAAGGGTGGGGGGTGCCAGGGAGCCAACCTCCCCGCTGACCCACTTTCCCCCAGCCTGGCCCAGGCAGCACGACCACGGGCACCAGCGCAGGGGGGTCCAGGCTGCCAGATGGCAGTGGTGTCCCTGTTGGTGCTGTACCTTGCTGTAGGGTGGGGAAAGACCTTGGCACCGCACCCCACTCTGCTTTCGCAGCACCCAGGACTGGCCAAACCAGGAGGCTCATTGCTGGGAAGGAGGCCAGGAGCTGACCTACTTGCTGCTCCCGGCAGCGGCATCCTCCGCACGGCTGCGCTTGTGCCTGTCACCCTGCCGCTCTGGGCCCCGGTCACACTTAGCATCCCTGTCCCATCCCCAGGGCCACCCCAGTGCCACCAGAGCCCAGAAATGGACTGTGGACCCCAGTGGGACCTGCTGGCCCCTGCAGCTGCCTGGTGTCTGAGGGACAGCGATCCCATCTGCCTGCCGTCACCGGGACCCCCAGCTGAGGAGGGGGACACATCCTTGCTGGGGAGCACGCTTCGGCCACCACGCTCCCTGAGGAGCTGCCGCCTGGGATCCCCTGGTGGGGAGCGGCGATGTGAGCAGACAGCTCGCGCAGGAGGCCGATCCCCAACGTCTGCTTGGGAAATGTCAACATTTTCCGCTCCAGCGCCCTGCTCAAATCCGCTCAAGATGGTGCAAATCGCAGCCCTCCCCCCGGGCTGCCTCGGGGGCTTCCCCCGGCACAGCCCAGCCGGCCGCAAAAGCTACACACCATGTAGGACACCATCCCCCGGGCAAGCACAGGAAGACCAGCATGGTGCTCGCCCATGGTGCCCACCAGCCTAGGAATCAGCAAGCACAGCAGAGATGGGGAAACTGAGGCACAGCACTGAGGCTGGCTGAGCTGGCACAGCACACCGGCAGCAGAGCGGAGCACACATGGGCTGCAGCCTGGGGCTGCCCTGCGCATTCCCAGGAGATGATCCTTTCCAGGAGCAGGGCTGGAGGCTGGAGGTTGCTCCTCTGCTGCAGGGCTGCTCCTGCACCTGCCAAGCTGGCCAGTAGCCGCAGGCAGGGCATGAGTGGCGGCCCTGCCTGCAGCTCTCAACCACCATCCCAGCCCTGCTGCCATGCACAGCCCTCTGGTGACCTGTCCGCCCCGGCAGCCGCTGCCTGAGGTGATCCGTGAGGTGATGCAGCCCCTCGCCCTGCCCACATCGCACCTTCCAGCCCCTGCCCTGCGCAGGCAGTGCCATGCACCCGCTCCAGCACTGGCTGGCATGCCCACATGCTCCCGCCGCCGTGCACGCATGCTTGCACACACAGACACGCTTGCATGCACACGCACGCTCAGCTGCACATCCACACGCTTGCATGCACCCATGCATGCACACACGTGCACACGCGTAGGCTGGCAGAGCCAATGCGCCGGCAGGTACCAGGGGATGCCCGCTGTCACCGCTCTGGTACTGGGGCCCTGCTCAGGGGCGAGGATGAGGAGACAGGCTGCTGCAGCCGTATGTCCCCAGGGTGTGCCCTCCCATTCCTGACCCCATCCGGCCCTTCTGCTTACGTGCTATTTCCATAGCCACAGCAGAGCCATCCGCAGGGACGAACGAGCATTGCCCAGCCCCATGTCCTGCTGTCCCACAGGGCAGGGGGAGCCGGGGGGCACAGGGGGAGCTGCTGCCCAGCCCTGCAAGCATCACTCCCCACTCCCACTACAGCCCCCCTCCTCCTCAGGGCTCTGGCTGCCTTCCTGCGCCGGCAGCCTCATTAGCGTGATTAGTGGGTGGTGAGCCTGCGGCCCCCTTCCCCGCTCCTCCCCGCCTGTTGGATGCCGGCTGCGAAGCGGCACCCCAGTGGCACAGCCTGGTGGGGTCACGGCTTGCCCACCTGGTGCCCCACAGGGCTGCTCCCTGCACAGTACCTGCAGAGCCCCGAGCCCGTGGCAAGAGCTGGGAGGAGGCTGGCGATACACGGAGCATGGCTCTTCCTCCACCTTTCAGCTCTCGCCTCCCACCTCTGATGCCCACAGCTTGCAAGCCCGCTGGCTCAGCGGTGCAGGCAGGGCTCAGCCGCACTGGCTAACAGGGGCGAGAGCCCTTGCACATCCAGACCCTGGCTGCATGACTGCATTGCTCCACACCTGGCGTACCTGCATAGATGCACGAGACTCCTGCTCGCTGCACCCTGTGCTGCACCGACCCCTGGGCACGCGCCCCCCCTGTTCCCCACAGCACGTGCACCCCTGCTCGCGGCACCCCACAGCACGCGCACCTTGCCCGCGCACCCCACCGCATGCACGCCTGGGTGCAGGGCTCCCACTCACCCGTCGGTGTCTTGGAAGTTGACGTTGACTTTCTTTGCTGATCCGAGGAGCTCTGGGAGGGAGGGAAGGTGACAGCATGTTAGAGCGGCACGGGAGGCAGCCAGGACAGGGAGCTGGGGTGTGCCGGGGAGGTGACAGCTCCAGATTTCCCTCCCCACCAAGGTTTCAGCTCCCTGCAGCTCTGCAGCCCAGGCTGGGGTGCAGCATGGCACCGTGCAGGGCTGCCCAAGCCTGCAGGTAGCTGAGGGATGGAGGGCGAGGGATGGAGGTGTCGCTGCCCAAGGGCCTCTCCTGGCACCAGGGTCTCTGTCCACCAGGGCTATGGTGGGTTTCCCTGGGGTTCCCTGCCCAGCTCCTTTGCCTCGCAGGGGTTCTGGCATGGCCCCATGGAGCCCAGCACCACAACGAGCTGCCGGGTCCAGCTGCTTCGGCAGAGCGGTGAGCTCGGCATGCTCCCCCAGGCCCCAGCACGTCCCCTGTCCCTGCAGCGCCCCCACCCAGCACTGCCCCACTCCCACCCCACACCTGCCTGCGTGGGAAAATAAACCGCCTCAGGGCAATCCAATTAGCACCACGAAGAAGGAGGAAGCCAGATTTACATAAGATTTAACCAAAAAATGCCACTCAGGCTTTCCAGTGAGCCTGCTCTTTCCTCCCAGTGCGCAGCGGGGAGCCGGAGAGGGAGGAGGAGGAGGAAGAGGAGGGTGGCTGCAGCATGGCAGAGCCCTGGGCTGGGGACTCACGCAGCAGCCCCTGTGCCCACCACAGGGAGCCAGCACCAGCACGGCCCTGAGCCTATGGGAAATAATTCAATAAAGGCTGCCCAGCCCAGCAGGGAGGACGGGCCGCCATCCTCACTCCAGCAGCTCGGCAGGAAGCATGCCGGGGACAAGCATACCAGGGACAAGTGCTCGCTGGGAGAAGCTGGCTGGAAGGGGGCACTTCAGGCAGGGAAGGGAGACGTGGGGTCAGAGGGATGCTCCCCACGTGCCACGGCCATGGCCTCACTCGCTCCGCCAGCCCCGTGTCTCCTTGTCAGCCTCCCAGAGCGATATTCAATTATTGGGCACAAAGGGCTGTGTCAGCAAATGGGGCGCAGTGGCCACTGGCAGCAGGAAGGGGGGCTGTGCCCTGCCTTGACCCACGAGCCTGGGGAGCGGTGCTGGGCTGAGCCACCCCTGCCTGGCCCACGCATGGCGGACGGTCCCAGGAGCAGCTGGGGTGGTGGCAGAGGTTTCTTCCTGCAAATGCAGAGGTTCCTGGGCTGCCAGAGCACTGGCTCCCTCCCGCGCTCCATCAGCCACCCAACAGCCCAAGCCACAGGACATTTGCTAACGACGACGCAGCCCAGTGCCAATGGGCAAGAGCTCTGGAGGACAGCTTCTGAACATCCATGATGACCATCCACCGTCCACCAGGTCCCCAGCCTCTCCTCCTGGCACACAGTACCATGGGGTGGCTGTGGGACAAGAAGAGGCACCGCGGGGTCCCCAGGGCGCAGAGAGGGATAGGGCACCATGGGGTGCCCTGGGCACAGGGAGGGATGGGGGCACCACAAGGTCCCCTGGGCGTGGAGAGGGATGGGAGCACCATGAGGTCCTCTGGGTATGGGGAGGGACGGGGGCACCACAGGGCCCGTGCAGCCAGCCCTGCTTGCCCTCCTTCCAGCAAACAATGCCACCAGCCCAAGGCTCACGTGGCAGGGCAGCCTCGCTTGCCCTGGCAGCCCACGCTGTTCGTTTAACACATTAACAAACCACCGAGCAACAAATCCCCATCGGGGTGGCCAGACCCGGGAAACAGCCCCCACATCCCAACCCTACTGCAGCATCCCTGTGCTCCCCCAGGAAGGACTGGATATTGCTGGCAGACAGACCCCTCAGCACCGGGGCCGACCACAGCGGACAGGGCAGAGCAGGTCCCTGCCAGTCCTGAGCTGCCGCCAGGCTCCCCAACAAAGGTGCCATTCAGTGCCGGTGGAGAGAAGCCCAGGACCGCTTCCGCTGCCGCCCGGCGCCAAGAAGCAGCTCCCAGGAGAAGGGGGCTGAGCCGCCCCCCAGGGATGCAAATGGCCAGTGGACAAAAGGAGCCGGGGGACGCAGGAGCGGCACACTGCCCGGCACTGGCTCCAATCTCCGGCCCCCAGACAGGCCCCGCTCCGTCTAACCGGTCCTTGCAGACGGACGGACGGATGTCAGCGGGTCTGCAGTGCCTGGCCTTTCCCACGGGTTGCTCCCAGCAAGGGACTGGGATGGGGCAATGCCCAGGGATCGGCATCACGGGGTGCAGAGGTGACACTGACGGCATCACTATTGCACCCCGCGACGCCAATCCCTGTGTACACACCGGCAGTCCCCCGCATCGCCCAAACCGGCATCAGCCGAACACACCGTAGCAGCGAATCTCCCCTCCCTGCACCTGCAGGAGAGGCTGCGGCTGCCAAAATCTGTTTAGCACTTCCATCAATGCTTGTGCCAAGTGCTTAGTCAGTGACTTCCAGCCGCGCAGCGGTTTGACTTTCGTTAAAGCCCTGGCAGTGGCCGCAAGCCTGCCAGTGCCCGTGACGGGCTGCGGCAAGCTCAGGCCCCAGCGTGGCTTCAAGCGCTGCTGGGAAAAGGTCTTTAGGCGCAGCATTGGTCTGATGGAGTACCCTGGGGAGCAGCTGGGCGGTCCCACATCCTCCTGGGGTGCAGCTGGGTGCCCAGCAGCATGGTGAGATGTGGATGGTGACATGGATGGCAGCACAGCGGCTGGCACCCCTGCAGGACCAGGCCAAGGCCACAGATGGTGGGAGCCAGCGTGGCACTAGCAAAGAATCAACCCCATGTCTGCATCGGCACTGGCACCCTCAAGGGACAGTGGCTTTGCACTGGCAGCAGGCAGGGCAGGGACGGCAGTGGCTGCCGTGCCAGCCGGCACCACCAAAGCTCCCAAGGGGCCACGAGCAAAACCCTCACGCCACGGTCCCACAGCCCAGAAATTAAGCACCTCCTATAATGAAGCGGCATGCTTGTCTGGCGTGGCATTGGCAGCATGGCATGGGGCATGACGGAGCTGTGCTGAGGGTGCAGCGCCACAGCCGGAGCCTGGAGCCCAACCGGGCCCTCGGCACGGCCTTGCTGCGGCTGGGCGCTTGCAGTTCCCGGGGCAGGGGGAGCAGGATGGATGCCCTGGCACCCCAACGATCCACAGCCTGGGGCCATCTCAGCCTCACTGCAGGATTTGCAGCCTGTCTGGGAGCAGGGAGACATGGAAGAGCTCGTTAATGGCTGGGAAGCACAAGGAAAACTCCTCCACTAACAAGGGAGAGGGAAGAGAGCTGAGAGCACTGCCAATTAAAAATACCAGCCTCAAAAAGAGACGGGCACAGTGGGGAGGAGAGCAGGGCTCCTGCACGGCCACGCTGCCAGCGTGCACTGAGCATGTCCCTGGCTGTCCTGCCTCCTGGGATCACCGGAAGGATGATGGAGAGCACCGAGCACCCACGAGCACCCACCAGCATCGTTCTGCCCTGCCCGCAGAGAGGGAGATGCCAGGGCCATCCGGCAGATATTGCAGCACTGAGGGATAGTGGCACCCCCAGCGTTGGAGCCCTTGCTGAGATCGCCTGAGCCCCACCAATGTCCTCGGGACACCCCAATGTCCCCTCTTTGCTCCCCATGGGCTGCTCAGGTGAAGATCGTGCCACGTGGGGGCACAGGGCTCCCTGGGCCCTGCTCCCCTTGCATCCCAGCCCCACGGCACAGGCCATGGCTCTCAGGGCAGCTTGCACCCCGCGAGCATCCTGAGGGACCTGACGGTGCCGAGCAGGGTCAGGCAGGACCACACAAGCTGCACTATGGGATCCAGCGAGCCCCGGCAGCGCCAGGTCTGGCTTCAGCCCGCGCCTCCTGCGCGCACCGGGAGCCGCAGCCGTCTGCCATAGACGCCGACTATAAACAGCGTCTGCCGCGAGTAAACACCGCCGCGGGGAGCTCAGCCCAGCCACTACTCCCAGAAATGCCTTTACTTAAACGCAGAGCTCACAGTAGCTAAATGCACGCTTGAATTCAGCCTAGCACTCTGCGCGCAGCGAGGGCGGCGAGCTCCTCGCCGGCCCTGTCCTCCCCCGCCACGTGCCAGCCTGCGCCGGCCACCCTGCAGCAGCGATGGCCCCGACGGGCATGGCGACAGCAGGCGACGCACGAGCCAGCTGCACGTGCAGGGCTGGGTGTGCACGGGGCAGCCGCTCTGCATGACCCCAGGGTCCAGGTGCCCATCACCCTGACCCCCTGCACCCCCATGCCATGCCTGGCCGCTGCTCCAGGCATCCCAGTGCACACCGCTGGGAGATCCCCGTGCTCAGCCACTGCTCCAGGCATCCCAGTGCCTGCCACAGGGAGACCCCTGTGCCCAACCACTGCTCTGGGCACCCCAGTGCATGCCATGGGGAGACCTCCGTGCCCAACCACCACTCCAGTCACCCCGGTACATGCTGCGGGGAGACCCCTGTGCCCAACCACTGCTCTGGGCACCCCAGTGCATGCCATGGGGAGACCTCCGTGCCCAACCACCACTCCAGTCACCCCGGTACATGCTGCGGGGAGACCCCTGTGCCCAACCACTGCTCTGGGCACCCCAGTGCATGCCATGGGGAGACCTCCGTGCCCAACCACCACTCCAGTCACCCCGGTACATGCTGCGGGGAGACCCCTGTGCCCAACCACTGCTCTGGGCACCCCAGTGCATGCCATGGGGAGACCTCCCCGGCCGGCTGCTCCAGCCCCTCCCCTGCACCCGTGTCCAAGCCTCACGCGGTGGGATGCCTCAGTGCCTTTGGGGACTCCTCTCCCTTCCCAGCAGCAGGGCAATGCAGTGCCCATCAGCGTGCTTGCGCGCCAGCCCCCTGCATCTGCAGCCAGTGCAGCAATCGATGCCCGGCCAAGGTGCGGGGGCTCCCGGCCAAGCCCCCACTGACGAAGCACATCCTCACCCAGCTCCCCCCGGCAGCACCGTGCCAGCTCGCAGGGAGCGGGCGGCTGCTCCGAGCAGATGGCTCCAGCCTCCGCTAAATCAACATCTACTTAATGAGGGGAAAGCCGTCGCTCCCCCCCTCCCCAGCTCGGCGGCAGCCCCAAATCCTCCTCCCCATCCCTTCCATCACCCCACTGCAGTGGTCGCCCTCCGCTCCAGCCCCACCATCGCTGCCACTTCCTCCCCCTCCCCAGCCCACATGGGCAGCAGGACCCCTGTATGTCCTCCCCCAAGCACAACAGGGACCCCTGGGACTCCACAAGCAGGATGACACTGAGTACCCACAGGGAAGACATTCCAGGCAAAGCCAAGGGCCTATTTCAGAGCAGGGGGAGGACCCTGCAGCGGCATCGCCATGAGCTGCCGGATAAAGGAAGCATCCAAAATAGCTGCTCTTAATTATATCCTTGCTGACGAGCGCCACGCAAACAACAAGCGCTGCAAGCACTTGCTGCACGAGGAGCCCTGACATGAGTGGTCTTATTCCTCGCAGTGAGGATGGGGTCCCTGCTGTGGAGTCCCCAAGGGGGCATGTCCATGGGCACAGTGCGTGGCCACACGCTCTGCCCACGCACATGCCACCGTGGGGACCCCACAGAGGTGGCTGGAGCAGCCCTGGCTGGGATCAGTGACGATGGGGACGCCAGGGAGCCGGTCCTCGCCACTGGCAGACAGCAAAAGGCTTGTACTGCTGCAGCCAAGGTCGTGTCAAGCACCGAGGCCGGCGCGATGTTCAGATGCTAATGAAGCTGTTATCATCTGCTGATCGATTTTGACTGTATAAATAATGCACCGGGAAGCTCACAGGCTTCTGACTGCATGGGAAGGGATTGCCCAGGGCAAAGAGGTGGCAAGGATGGGACGCAGCCATTGCAGCCCAATGCCCACCACAGCTGGATAACTACTGCCCACCACAGCTGAATACCCCAGTGCCCATCACAGCTGGACATCCATCACAGCTGGACGTCCATCACAGCTGGAAAACAACCACCTGTCACAGTTGGACACACACTGCTCACCACAGCTGGAAACCCAGGGCCTATCACAGCTGGATATCCACTGCCCACCACAACTGGATACCCCAGTTCCCACCACAACTGGACACCCATCACAGCTAGATAACAACTGCCTGTCACAGCTGGATACCCTGGCACCCATCACAGCTGGACACAGGTTGCTCACCACAGCTGGACACCCAGTGCCCATCACAGCTGGATATCCACTGCTCATCACAGCTGGATACTCCGGTACCCACCACAGCTGGGCACCCATCACAGCTAGATAACAACTGCCCGCCACAGCTGGATACCCCAGTGCCCATCACAGCTGGATACCCCAGTGCCCATCGCAGCTGGATAACAACTGCACATCACATCTGGACACCCATTCCCATCACATCTGGACACCCCATGATATCTGGACATCCAATGCCTGGCACAAGCCATTCTCCAAATCCAAAGGGACTTTTTGGGGATGATGGCCCTGTGCCCAGTGCACCTGCTGGTGCTCCAGACACCCCGCCCTTCCATGGAGCCTTCCCGAGGGAGCGGAGAAATCTGCACTTCAAAATCAATAGGCCATGGCAGCCTGAGTCACGGTGCTGCAGCAGCGCAGGGCTGTCCCCTGGGGCCAGGATGAAGCAACTTAAATGCAGCTTTCAAGAGGCAGTGGGGACTCCTCAGTGATCTTTATTTAGAAAAAAACAGGAAACTTTTCAATCCCAAGGGAGGACGAGGGGCTGACCCTGTGGGCTGTTGGGGCAGGTGGTGATGGGGGATGCAGGTGCACCCAAGGTAGAGCTGACCTGCTGAAAACCTGGGGCTGAAGCCAGCCAGGTGACCCAGCATGCCACGGTGCCAGCCAGCGCCATGCTGGGGCAGCAGTGCTCACCAACGGCTACTGTGAGCATCCCTGCTCTCCCTGCATTGCTGAGCCGTATCCTCACCTGACCTTTGCCACGTCGTGCCCCGGGGCCTGACCGAGCCATTCACCATCAGCCGGATTCCCCCTGGGCAGCCCCAGCCCCCCAGCACTGCGGGGTCTCCCCCAGCCCTGGTTTGGGCTCAGCCCTGGCTCCGCAGATGCTCCCTCCCAGTGCAGAGTTGCTGCCTGTGAAGTCTCGGCAGTCTCCTGCCCGCTCCGGGCTGCCTGCGAACCCACTGACCCCTGAAAAACACATGGTGCCGTGCTGCTCTGCCGCGCAAAGGATGCCGGTCACTTGGCCCCGTGCAAGCGGGGGTGCAGGGAAGCCAGCAGCAGGGATAGGCAGGGGTGCGGGCAGCACAGCGACACGTCGGCTCTGGCCCCGCAGGTGGGACACAAGATGCTGCGCTCAGCCCCGCGAGACCAGCACCAAGAATCACACCAGCCCCGTTGTGCCCATCACCGTCAGCCCTGGTGCCAGCCATACGCCCACCCTCATCTCCGCAGAAATGCATGTTGGTGCTGCTTCCATGGAGCTTTAATTGACAGCTTGCTCTCCCCGCACTGGGGTGGCAGCAAACAGGTAATTTTCAGTAATCACCCTGGCTGGAAGGAGTCACCGCGGGCACGGTGAGGCTGCTGCAGTGGGGGACGGGATGCAGCTGCTTGGGGCCACCGCCAGTCTGCATCTGCCCATCCGTCTGCATTCCAGCAAAGCCAGCACCGCGCATCCTCAGTGCCTGAGCAGAGGCTGCCCAGGACACGGGAGCAGAGAGGGGGCAGATGCTGGCACTGCTCACCTCCACCCCAGGCGGGCAGAGACAATCCTGTCCAGCCCCAGCCCAGTCCTGCCCATCTCCTCCCCATCCTCACCTCCTCCACAGGGCTGGGGAGCCCTGGGAGGACTGATCCTAGCCACGCTGCCCTGCAGGGAGGGATCGGTAGCTTTGTGTATCTTAAAGCATCATTAACTAATCATTTTACAAGGGCATGTAGTGATAGGACACGAGGTAACGGCTTTAAACTGAAACACTGTAGATTTAGGTTAGATATTTAGATATAAGGAAGAAATTCTTCACTCTGAGGGTGGTGAGGCACTGGAAGAGGTTGCCTAGAGAAGCTGTGGCTGCCCCATCCCTGGAGGTGTTCAAGGCCAGGTTGGATGGGGCTTTGAGCAACCTGGTCTAGCGGAAGGTGTCCCTGCCCATGGGAGGGGGGTTGGAACTAGATGATCTTTAAGGTCCTTTCCAACCCAAATCGTTCTATGATTCTATAACTAACAGTCGCTATCATCTGGCCTCCCACGAACCCCGTCACAGTCCAGACATCGTTGGGAAGTGGCAGGGAGCTCCCCGGCATACACAGAGTGTGTGTGTGTGTGTGTGCATGTGTGTGCATGCAGACAGCTCAGATAAATAACAGGGCAATAGGCGCTGCTGCAGCACTGGGCTCTAAGCTCCTGCACTGTATGCAGGTAAAACAGGCCCTGGGATCTATTTTGAATATGGTGCCTTTAGTGCCATCATTTGTCCTCGTCCACATAACAACCTAGTTCACCTTCACCCAGCGCTCCCCCATGTGCCGGTGCACCGTGCCCACTCACACACTCTCCGCACCACAGCAGCTTTCCCAGCAGTGCCCGTGGGCAGGATGGGTGCAGCGATGGGCAGCTCTGCGGGTGTGCGGGCTGGCAGCTCAGTGATGCTGTGGTCACTGCTGGGGTGCATGGGCAGCATGGGGATGTGCAGCAAAGCGATGCTGTGCAACTGCCCTGAGCACCGGGAGCCCGGCCAGAGGCATCACACTGCTCCCGAAGGCCTGGCAGCACTGCACAGGAAGGGCAGGGCTCGCAGGGCCTGTCCCAGTGTCCCCAGTGTCCCCAGCACAGTGGGCACTGGGGCGGGGGGGAGGGCCAGCAGAGGCAGTGCAGGACCACCTGCCCCATCCCTGCCAGGAGCTGGGGCTTCGTCAGATAGCCCCAGGATCTGCACACACCGGAGCAGAGACAGCAGGGAGAATAGCTGCTGCGGAGCTGCACAGCCGCGAGAAGCGTGCCGTAAACAGCCCAGCTGCAATGCAGGAGCCGGGCAGGCGGCTGCTTTGTCTGCTCCAACGGCTCCGGCAGCCACGGACCAAAAACCTATGGGGCCCTCGGCAAGGAGGCGGCGCAGAGCTGGGCTTCCAGCAGCCACATCTGGAAAGAATCAGCCGGCTGCTGCCGCCGCCACCGCTGAGAGACATCCCCAGCACCGAGCCCCACGCCAGGCCGGGGAGGAGGCACTGCCAAAGCGGTCAGCAGAGACAGCTGTGGGCAGACGGATGCACAGGGCAGATGCACATGGGCACACGCATGCACATGGGTGCACAGGGGCACACAACACACACGGATGCACAGAGGCAGTTGCATGCACACAGATGCACACAGGCACATGGGCACATGCATGGACACGCATGCACAGAGGCACACAGATGTGCCGGGGCACACACAGGCACACTGGCAGAGCAGTGCTGGTGCAGAGTAGGCAGCCACCGGCAGGCATGGTGCTTGGAGAAGCAGTGCCCAAGCTGTGCGCCATGGCAGCTTCTTAGGCACCAGCTCCAACCTACTCCATCTCCAGCCTATACAGGCCACGGCAGGACACAGAGCCAGGGTCCCATCAGCCTGCTGCACCCTGGGGCACCCCAGCCCCACAACCACCTCAATCTGCTCGGCTCTCACCAAGCAGCCGGTGGTGACCTTGCCGGTGAGACCCAAGGAGACCCAGGCAGATTCAGCATTACCCCGTCAGCCGCTCTCCCACACCATCCCGGCACTGTGCTTCCCTGGCCTGATGGCTTGTGCCAGGCACCAGCACCCATCCATCACCAGAGCAGACCTGGCAGCATGGGGCTGTCAGGCCATCCGCGGTCGGTGCTGTGTCCCCCGGCTTCCCATTTCTCAGGCTTGATTGCTCCTGTCGCTGCGGAGCCCAGTGTTAAACACCTCATTTTCTACTCCCATATTGGGTTGGAAAATACTATTAACATTTCATTACAGCTTAAAGATCCCTCTCAGCCTGGCACGAAGAGCCGGCCCGCCGGCAGGATCGCTCCTGCACTGGCCAGGCTGCGCTGGCCCCTGTCCCTCCAGGGAACGAGCACAGGGAGGGTGAGTCCCACGTGCCCCAGCTGTGGGACAGGATGCTAACCTGGGGCAGAGGTGGACACCGGCACCGCGCACTGGCTCGGTGACCAGCCCGGCATGGTCTCTACCCATGGCACGCTCAGCCGAAGCCAGGGCACAAAGCGACAATGGAGCAGCAGCATCCGCACAGGCCAGCATGAGCCTCGGCACTCCCAAGCGGGTTTGGCTTCCCAACGCCTTTCCCTCACCCACCAGAGCCTGGCCGGGCAGTTAACAGCATTAACTATTAAATACCAACAAATTAGTTCTCCGATGCTCTCCCGACAGAGTCTGAACACTTGTGAAAGGCACCTTTAGCTGCCGGCTGGCGAGGGCAGTGCACAGCGTGTTCATGGCCAGCGTTCAGCCAGAGGCTCACTAGCCCCGGCTCTTCGGGGCAGCCAGCAGTGCCCAGCCCTGGCGATGTCCAGTCCCGGTGCAGTGGCACACACCGTTCCCAGCACACGCCGCTCCCACACCAGGATGGAGAGTGCCGTGGCAAACACGTTCAAGCACAGCTCCAGCAGCGACCCAGAGCCATGCGATCCCCTCCACTGCTCACCCCGCCAGCTACACTGCAGCTCCCACCAGCCACGTGCCCGGGGCCAACATTCACCAAGGACCCACCATTGCTTTGGCACCCGCCCAGGGTTCTGGCACAGCGCCACACAGCCGCTGTCCAAGGGCGTCACCACCACAGGGCCAAGCAGCCACCAACAGAGCCCTGTGGGCACGACGGGAGCGGGAAGGGGCTGGGGACACCCAGGTGCAGCGAGCCAGCGAGGGAGCTGATCCCAGCCTTTCCTGGCAGCTGGGAAGGGGAGGGAAGGGTTAAAGGGAGCTCAGCGGAGTAGGAGAGAGGACCCAGATGCCAGCCTGGCTACTGGAAACCGTGCTGGGCTGGCAGGGAAGGAGGCAGCTATGGAGAGGACCTTGGGGTGCCCCCAGCACCCCGCCCTGCTGCACCAGCAGCACCCACAGCATCGTCACCCCTGGGTGCAGCCTGGCCCTGCCGCATCCCCAGCCACTCCCTGGGAGCATCTCCCCACCACGATGCATGGGCATCAAGGAGCACTGTGGCACTCGGCAGCAAGGTGCTTATGCGGGAAACAGGCAGTGCTGGTGGTTCGGGAGAGCTCTGGGCACAAGGGGCTGCCTGCCGCCAGCAAAGGGCTAATTGGTGTTAAGCCAGGTGAATTTGGGACTGCCGTGAGAAAAATCCAGGCCAGCGAGGGAGCCTTGAGCTGGGAGTGAAGCCACCGGCCCACAGCCCCGCTGCTCCTTAGTGGCCGTGGCCAACAGCCCCGGGTCCTCTGCAGCATCCTCCAGCGGGCAAGGACCCTGCGGCCGGCCCCAAAGCGGGAGCTGTGCTGGGGCATCAGGGGAGCAGAGGAGGGTTTGCACCCACAACTCCAGCCCAGCCGGATAAAGAGAAGAAAGAAAATGTAAAATAATGAGATGTCACCCCGGGCTGAGTAATAATCCCCCTCTGGAAGGAAACTTGGCACATGCCAGCCTGCGCCCGCCTGCCAAGTCCTGCTGGGAGCGAGGTTTCACACGCGGGCTAGAAACCCCAAGAAGTTTTTAAGGGACTTGCTGACATACCGTTAAGCACGGCAGCGGCAGGAGCCCTGACTACCATCCTGGGACACGGCTGGGACGCACCAACATCACCCCGTGCCAGCATCACCCTGCGTGCCCCAGCCCACCCCCTTGGTGTTTCGCCCCTTAATCTGCACTGAGGGGATCGGGAGCAGCATCCAGCCACAAGACAGGGGATGCACAGGGGGCCAGCACCCTTTTGCAGCCCCCCAGCTTGGCCAAGCTGCCACAGGATCCGGCCCCATGGCCCCTTCCTCCTGCTCCAGATGTCCTGCCTGGCACCAATGGCTCCAGAGGCCAGTAGCGCCCGGAGGCTCTGGCGTCCTGGCAAGCACCGTCTGCTGCCCCCCTGCCCAGGCTTCCCCTGCAGTGAGGAGGGGGCTGCCCCAGCACCCATGGCCCCATGAGGGGCACCTGCTGCCTGGGGAAGTTTCCTGCGTTACCGGAGGGCCAGGGGAACCGGGCAGCTCCGTGGCTGCCGGCCACGCGCGCCCTGGGCACTGCACCACAATTGGATTTGCAGCTGCCCTGCCTTTTACTGCATGGAAATTGAATTGTAAAATGTCAAAGACATTTCCTAACTGCGCCATATTAGCCTGGTTTTATTAAATACTGTTATCAGAGGAGATTATTAATGCAATCAAATGCAGGCAAAAAAACCCAGAATTAACTGGCCGCCGCACAGGAGGATGCACTGGAGGGCAGGAGGCAGACGGTGAGGCCCTGCCCGGGAAGCCCGTGTCCCCAAGGGGTCTGGCTCTTGCCTCCCGCTGCCCCTCCATCCTGGAGCACCAGCGAAGCAGCAATCCCATGTGGCTGCTGCGGCTCCACTCGCATCCTGGGATGGGTCCCCGCGGGATGGCAGTACCCCAGAGGGTGATGAGCCTGGGGGTGCTCGCTGAGCTTTGGGGTCCTTGCCCTGCTGTCCATGCTGCCTGCACCATGCATGCTCCTCCAAGGAGCTGCCTGGCTCCTGTCCCAGCCATTTCACCCATAGCAGGGTAGCAGACTCTGCCCACCCTGCATGGCCCGGAGCCGGGAGCAGCTCAGCCAGAGGCAGCGTAGGGCCAGGGCAGCGCCAGTGGTGCCAGCAGGGCTGGGGTCCCTCCCCGGGCAGGGCAGGACCCGCTCCCAGCATGTGGCCGTGAGGCCAGGGCTGGCTGGGATAAGCCCCGAAATGCCAGGGCTGCTGCCAGCAACACACAGGGCAGGATGCAGAGCCCTGTGCCAGCGGCAACATGGGAACAGGGCTCTCCTGCCCAGGGCAGGGGCACCCCAAAAGCTGCCCACGCTTTGGCATCTGCACCCCCGGGCAGTGGGACCAGGCTGGGCTGGGTCGCCCCGGCATAGCAGGGTGCAGGGGGTGCCAGACTCCATACCCAGCTCCTGAGCCCAGCCAGGCAGCGTGGCTCACCCAGTCCTGGGCGTCCTGGAGCGAGGCCCCCAGAGCTCCAGAGGCACACGAGGACACAAGTCCCAACAGCAGCCTAGGGGACCAGGATAGCACCGAGGGCCAGGCACGGGGCGGACAACAGCTCCACGGGACACAGCCTCGGCTTGCACCCACATGGCCAGGCTGTAGCTGGCCCCTGCCATCCCGGGTGCTCACCCTGGCACCGTGGGGCCATGTGCCGGGATATCTCCTTTGCCGCACAAAGCCGCCACACATGGAAGCGCTTTGCAAAGCCCCACAGCCCAGCGGGAGGAGAAGCCGGAGCAGAGGGGCCCAGCCCTCGCCTCGAGGTCCCTCCCATGGCACTGGCGGATGCCACACAGAAGCCATTTCCAAAGCGGACAATCCACCAGTGGCACTGGCCTCAGAGGGAAGTAGGCTGCTTGCTCCAACGCACCACGGCCAACGAACTGCAGCTCTCCTGTGCAGCACAGCAAAGCCCCGTCTCCTGCTGCCCAAAGCCCCGGGTGCCTGGACGGGGACAGTGCAACGGGCACAGATGCTGGTGGGGATGCCCTGGGGCCTCGTCCCATCCCACGGTGCCCGAGCTGGGGAGCCGAGGGGAAAACGCCAAGTCACTACGATTCTTCGAGGTAGCACCGGGGAGGAGGGGACAGGGAGGGAAACAGTTTGCTGCCAAATCCCTGCATCTGATTTGCGTAACTTTCAGACAACCTTATCAATTATGGATGCCCGGGAAGCGAGCGCGGTGCGCGCTGTGGCCGGCCCGGGCCCCACAAACTCGTACTCCACATGCTAAATTGGGCCCCACGTCGCCATAGCAACCCGTGTTAATTCACGCAGGGATTTTTAAAATCTCATTTATTAAACCCCACATGAATAGGATATTATCCAGATAACAGAGCTAAGTTACAAATCTTCCTGGTGCTGTGCAGTGCGGGGAGCACTGGAGGCATGCGTGGGACAGGCACGTGGAGGGGACTGGGGATGTGGGGACGCTGTGGCATGGGGACAGCCCCTGCTCGGTGCTCTCCCACCCTGTGCTGTGCACTGTTCCTCCAGCCCCGCTGTCAGAGGTGCTCATGCACCCCAGGCCAGGAGCATGGCACCCACTGCCGCACGCATGGCCCTGCTGCCAGGCAGGAGAGTCAGGTCCGGTGGGGAAACAGTGCCAGAGCAGCCCGGCACCGGCACTGGTGGGTTCAGCAGAGCTGGAGATGTGCAGCCCAGCCAGGGCATGGGGCAAGCATCCAGGCCCACAGCGGGAATCTCCCCAGTGCCAGACCGGCCAGGCTTGGCCTTGCTGGGTGTCCCTTGTCCTGCAAACCCGGCACCGGGAGCACTGCTGGCCGCTGCGGCCATCCCACTCGGCAGTGCCCAGCAGACGGAGGGCTCTGCAGCGGGAGAGTGGCCAGGGTGGGAGATGCAGCAGAGCAGGGCTGGGAAGGAGAGGGATGCAGGAGGAGGTGGTGGCACTCCAGCACCGGCACCGCTGGCCGTTGCCACAGCAACACCAGCTGTGCACGGGGCCAGCGGGGATTGGAGAAGGGTGTGCGGGGGGACAGCGTTAGGCACAGGCGAGGCATCATCCCAGTCCCAGGACGCTGCTCCAAGAGGCCACAGAAGCAGCAGCACCTGGAGCAGGTTGGGGTGAAGGGGGCTCCGAGCTGGAGCCTCTTCTCTCCCTGTAGAGGCCCTCGGCAGTGACAGCAATGATGGCACTGGGGACATGGGGGACACCAAGCCGGCTCTGCATGGCACCAGAACATGGGGGACACCATGCTGGCCCTGCACGGCAGCAGGGATGTGGTGGACGCCGCGCCAGCCCTGCTCAGCACCAGGACACAGGGGATGCCACGCTGGCCCTGCTCGGCCAGGAACACCCCTGCACAACCAGGGATGGGGGACACCACACTAGCCCTGCATGGCTCTAGGGACACGGGGGTGCCCATGTTTGGGCATTGCTGGGCCCCAGGGGGAGGGACACAGGGTGCATCAGCGAAGGGGCTGTGTGCCCAGTGACCTGATGCCACACGAGTGCTCCCCATGGTCCCTGCCTGTGCCCAGGGATGGTCCCCAGCCCCCCGGGTTGGCCCTGCATGCCAGGCCTGAAACCTGCGGCTGCATCAGCACCATGAATAATTCAGTCCCGGGTGGAACGCCTCAACAGAGCAGTTCTATCGTACAGAGAGCAGATACTCACGGAGCTACACGCACGTACACACACAGATACATATGTACAGACACACATACATCCCCGCAGCCTCACGC
>VYXH01007651.1:383959-394234 GCA_013397275.1 Burhinus bistriatus | reverse complement strand
GGGGGGGGGGGGGGGGGGCAGAGCTGCAGCCCCCTCCAGCACCCAGCAGCATCTACAAAAATACTTTATTGTGGAAGTGATATGTGCAGAGCTCTCTGTACAGTACAAACCAACAGCAGCGACGCAGTCAGCAGCACACAGACACGCAGCAGCGGCACCCGAAGCCCACCCTGGGCAGGGCAGTGGGAGCCGGGGGGGGACCGTGGCCCCTACAGCGCCTTGGGCCTGGCATTGAGGCGGATGATGGCCCGGTAGTCCCGCACCAGGTCCCGCAGCTGGTCCAGGTAAGGGTTGACGTTCTCCTCCATCCACTCCTCCACTGTGTCGGGGAAGTAGACCCTCTCCAGGTGGCCTCGCAGGTCACGGACAAAGCTCTCCCAGTCGTCATGGAGCCTGGCAGGGGGAGAGCAGGGGGTCCAGCTCCCCCGGTGAGGGACCCCAGAGCCAAGCCCTGGACCCCTCCCAGCCCATGCAGGCACCCAGAGGGTCTCCCGGCCCCCAGCACCACGTACTTCAGCACCTTGCTGCCGAAGCTCTCCATGTTGCGGGGGTTGCCGAACTGGCGCTTCCGATGATAGGGGCTGAACCAGCCCTTGATGGCACTGGGGAGGCATGAGGGGAGTGCAGGGGCACAGGGGCCACCCAGGGACTGGGAGCTGCATGCCGGGCAGCTCCCCTCCCCTGCAAAAACTCTTTTGCTCTGGCCCCGTGGCCAGAGCCAGCCAACCCTGCTGCCTTCTGCCACCCGTTACCTCTCCTCCTCCAGGGCTTTAAGGATGCTCTCCTTCAGGTGGCCATTAACCTGTTCGACCATGTGGTAGATTTCCGCGCCGGGGAATGCTCCCCTGCCCTCGCTGAGGAATGGAAGGAGGAGGTGAGAGCCCAACACGTGGGGTGCACCGGTTATGCCAGGGCTCTGGGCTGGGTGAACCCCAGCACCCTGCATAGCTGGAGGGTGCCTGTTCTTGCCCCAGGTGGGTCTGGGACTGCGGCATTTGGGTAAGCAACCCCCTGCTCCCCTCCAGCGCATCCCTCCTGATGCAACCAGGGCAGCAGTGCCACGCACCAAGTGCTCTGCTCCAGCTGCATGCTCTGGAAGCCCAGCGCGTCCAGGACCTTCCTCTTCGTCTCTTCTGTGAAGCCCCCTGGGGAGGGTGAGGAGAGGGGCAGAGGGGCCTGGGCCACCCCACTGTCAGGCGTTCACCCCTGGCTTCACTGCACCCCCGAGACTGGGGGAGCTGAAGCTCCTTCCCCTGCCTCCCACTCCCCTCCCAGCCTGCAGGACAGGGTCTTGGCAGCAGTGGATGCCTGTGGGTTAGGGAAATGGGGGATGAGCCCAACCGTGATGGCTGGTCCGGTGCCGGCGGCACGGGGGTGGCTCACCATTCACCAGGGTCTGCAGGCAGATGGCCAGGGAGGGGACGCCGACGGGCAGCAGCTCGCAGAGCACTGAGTAGTGATCATACCTGTGGAGCAGAGCCAGCGGTGCCATCGCCTCCTGTGCCGATGCCAGCAGGGCTGCGCAGGCGCCGGCGAAGGTGGGGGTCCCAGCACACCTCACCTCTGCCAACCAGTGAGGACGATGCCCTGGAAGCGCAGCGGGGCCAGCCGTGGCAGGGCCTGCATCACCTTCAGCCAGCTCAGGTGGTTTTTCAGGTGGTAGCTCAGGGGGGGCCAGGTCTGCGCCGGTCCTGTTGTGCCCTTGAAGGCGCTGGCGAACCACACCGCTTCAAAGCCGCTCTCTGCGTACTTGGTGAGGAACGGCCCTGCAGCAGGAGAGGCATGAGCCACCAGTGCCACCATCCACAGGGGGCTGGGGAGGGCTCGGTGTGGGGTGTCCCCCCCACCAGCCCTGGGAGCTGGGCACGCCGCCTTACCGATCTGCTCAGCCTCAAAGTCAGGTGCGTAGAACCACACCACAGGTGAGACGTGCTTCGCTATCCCAGACTCTGTGGGGGGAACAGGAATGGGGACGTGGGCACCGGTGCCAGTGGCAGGAGGATGCCTGGTGTTCCTCATGCTCCCTCAGGACCCGTGTCCCCACAGGGCCAGGCATGGTTTCCTGCTGGGCACTGAGCATGACACCTGCCAGGGCGGCCATGCAGACGGGTGCTGCCAAGATCCCTGGCTCAGGTACCACCACTGCCGTCCCCATCCTCTCACCCCGCAGGGCTCCCACGCTGATCTTCCTCAGCATGTCATCCCACATGAGCACCCGCAGACCCCTGTACTGCGTGGCGATGAAGCCCAGCACCTCCTTGATATGCTTCAGGTACATGGTCCCTGTGTTGCCCTTGTTGCGGCTCATCCAGTTCTTGGAGTCCATCCCCTCCCCGAGATGGAAGACCTGATTGGGGGGGAAGGGGGACGCTCAGCACCCCTGGGAGCACACCTGGCACCTGGGTCGAGGGCTGGGTTCCCTCCGTGGCCCATTGCCCACCTCATCTGCGCCGATGTGGATCCACATGGAGTGCCTGTGCTTCTCGATCACCTGCGACAAGATGCTCTTGAGCAGGGCCAGGGTGTCGGGGATGTGGGGGTTGAAGCTGTTGGGGAAACGCTCAACCTCCCGCAGGTGCTGGTACTTCTCGTGCTTGAGGATGAACTGTGTGGGAGGAGCCATCAGAGGGAGTTTCCAGGCCATGGGCCAAAGGGATGCAGGATGGGGAGCAGGACTGGGCCCCCTACCTCCACGTGCCCAAAGGTCTGCACCAGGGGAACCACCTCCAGCTTGTGGAGCTCTGCCAGCTGCTGGATCCGTTCAATGTCCTCCTCGCTGGGAGGGCAGGGACAGGCTCACCAGGGCATGCCGGGGCAGAGTGTGAGGGCACTCCCTCCTTCTCCTCCTCTGGCACCCTGCCCGTGTAGCCCTGGCCACCCCATGCCTGTGTCGACTTTACTACGGGGACACAAATATTGACCCGGCGGGGCAGGAAGCTGGTCTGCCGGTGGCACAGCCCGGCATTCTGACCACGGTTATCACAGGCACTGGTCCAGGCAGGTCACACCCAGCCTCCGGCATACCAGGACCTGCAGGGGCTGCACCGAGTCGGCAGCCCCTGGCCAGCTCAGCACACAGCCCCGGCTCACCTGTAAGCGTACGGGGACTTGAGGATTTCCAGCTCCCCCTTGAAGGGGAACATGTCCTCGTACTCGATGAGGATGCCGTTGGCTCCCAGCTGGGACACAAGAGGGAACACCTGTGGGACAGGCAGGATGGGCTCAGCCGGTGGGGACGGCACAGTCCCCAGAGGCCAGCAGGGACAGCTGGCAGGTCGAGCCTTGCTCTGCCTCTGCCCCCTCAGCAGGTCCCTCCCCGGCACCTCCCACTGGTCCCAGAGCATCCTCACCTGCTCCAGGTAGGAGACCCTGGGCGCAGCTCCCTTGAGGTCCAGGTGGACCAGCCTCATCTCGATGGTGCTGACATCCCTGGGGACCTGCTGCCCAGGCTCTTGCCTCGGGGCTGTTATCTTTGCCACGGGGATCTTCACAGCCTGGCTCTGGGGGCCAGTGTCCTGGCCAGTGTCACCCGCATCCCCCCAGAACCTGCTGTCCTTGCTGATGTGCTTGTGGAGCTCCAGGGTAAAGCTGCAGGGAGTGGAGCAGGGCTTGGGGGGTGCCACGGGGCACAGGGGCACCAGCTGCACCCCAGCACCAGGCCCCCACGTGGGTGCAACCCAAGGGCTACCTGCAGACCCCGACCCCGCTGGGGCCCCCACCCCCACCTGGGGTCGTGCTGTCACCTCACCTGTCGCGGAAGAGGAACTTGATGCCAGCCAAGGCCACGAGGAGCAGCACGACGAGGCGCAGCAGGTTCAGCCTGTGGCTCCGCTGGAAGGCCATCTCTGCAGGGTACACACACGGGTCCGGCCACGCAGCAGCACCCCAGGGGACCCTGAGCACAGGTGACCCCGTGCAGCCCCACACACCATGCCCTCTGCCCCTGATCAGGGCAGCGTAGGACCCAGAGACCCCTCCCACCACCCTGGTCCCCATCGGGGACATGCCCAAGGACACCCCATGTCCCTCTTACCTTATGTGCCCCAGCAGAGGGGCCAGTGGCCGGACCTGCCTTTGCCTCTGCCTGCAAGGGCACAGCCTACTTGGGCTCTGCCAGTGCAGGAGTAAACAAGGCGGTGGCTGCAGGGCAGGTCGCCACCGGGGTATCGCCTCGAGCTGCTGTGTCACCTCTGAGAGGAAGGCTGTGTCACGGCGTGGCTGGGTGGGGTGGCATCACGGGACCGGCACGGTGCAGCCAGGGCCTGGCCAGGCACGGGAGGCAACACCCTTGCAGACATAGGAGAGGTGATCAGGGACCATCCCGGCACGCTGAGCTGCTCTGAGGATGGGCATCAGCACGGGCACCACCGGCGTGAGGGTGGCAGCCTGGACTGCCCTGGCACCCGCAGGGACAGGCACACGCTTGCCGTGCACAGCCCGTGGAGGCAAATCCCAGCCGGCACCACCGAGGGAAAGGAGCACAAGCTGCTTCACCCGCTGGAAAACAACCTCAGAGTGGGGCAGAAGCCCAGCAGGGTCCGACCACCCGGAATCCGAGCCCGGCGAGAGGAGCTGCCGCTTTCCCCACAGAGGGGTAGAGGGACGAGGGCAGGATTGCGCATGCTGCTGTTGCCGGGGGCTGCGAGGCACAGCACTGCGCAGGGGGAGGCTGGTCTGGTTAAACCGATGTTAGATCCCTCACGAGACACATAGGACAGGCCATGTGGGGTGCAGGGAAGAGCTCGTGTCAAAGAGCTGTCACCATTAAGATTAATAAAATTCATATGAAATCTTTATTTCCTAAACTAGTTTTGAGATTCCCTGAGATGTGGATCTACCAATTCAGAGGAAAGTGAGCCCAAACCAAACGCAGTCTCCGCAGGGCAGGAGGCAGCAGGTGCCCCTTCCCTGGTCCCCACCACGGTCACAGCTTAAGGGACTGTGCAGAGATTTGTACCCACTGGCGCATGACCAGCCCCAACACTGAGACCTGCAGCAGCATCCCGTGCGGCACCGTGGCTGCAGCGGGAGATGCTCGGCCAGGCCAGACCCTGTTGAGCAACAGCACCAGGGGCGCTGCCATGACTTGGGGAACTGCTCCTGGGAGCACTGCTCCCATGAGCCCCAGGGAGCCACCGACCTCTGCGGCCCCAACGTAACCTCCTGGGAAAGTGTGACGGTGTGCTCCCCCCTCTCCAGGTGCCACCTGATCTTTTTCTCCTGTAACCCTGCCCAAGCGATAACCACCCGTGGTGGTTATAATGGGCGCACGTAGTCGTGATGGTGGCATCCAGGGCTCAACATGGTTTTGGGGAGACAGATAACAACACAATAGCCAAGGGCTAACTTGAGCAATGCTGGTACTGTTGTCAATATACAAATATGATTGTAGGTCAATCATCTGACCCCCGTAAACAGTGAACAGCCCAGGAGCCCTTTGAGCTCTCCTGAACAGCAGAGGGCTGCACGCCAGGATCTCCTCTTTAGTAGGGACACCCTCAAGGTTACTCCTCGAGGTTCAGAGATTCCTTGCCGCAACAGATCCTCGGTAATTGAGTAACAGCACGCTGAACTTTGTAATCTTAGCTAAGTGATATAAAGGATTGATTGTGCATATATAATCCTTCAGACATAAACCGCTGACCAAGTCCGGGCCTTGGACTGGATCCAGCTGCACCCAGACTCCTCTCTGAGAAGGAGTTTAGAAAGCAAGGGGGTCCTCTCTGAAACCTTGACTCCACGGGAGAGTCTCCCTGACATCTCTGTCTGACCCTGTCCTCTATGCTGTAAATAACCAAGCGTGCCTTGCCATCTCAAATCTTGTTAAAACACTGTCGCATTTACCATCAGCTTTGTTAAACCTCTGTTTTATATCAATAAATGTACTGCTGCTTCTCTCTACGAGTGAAGTGCATCACTCCATCCGCAACAGAAAGCACCACAGGGGGGAATGCCAAGCACACCCTGTGTCCCCTGCATCCCCCTCAGGTCTCCTCCTTGCCCGCAGCACTGCTCCCAGGTGACAAGGGACCAGTGGCGATGCCTGCTCCCACCCCAAGAGCCCAGAGCCACCCTGCTGTGGGCAGCACACCTCCCATGGTCCCCACAGCACAACAGGCAGGAGGCAGCACGAATCCTTCTGGAAGCTGCACACAAGAAGCGCTAGCATAATTTCTGCGTTTTTTTCTCCTTTTTTGCCAACTTCGGTGTGTGTGGCAGGGCAGGGATGGGGCTGCACATCAACACCCCCCGGCAGCCCCTCCAGCCCAGCAGCCACTGCGAGCACCGGGGCAGCTGCCACCAGCCCTTTTGGTGAGTTGCCACCTGAACAAGCTGAAGTTTAGGGTTAAATTCGGCGTTGCCAGATTTGGGAACTGAAAAGCAGATTTTGGCTGCTGCGTTGCACTAGCAGCTCAGCTGATCGCGAGGGTTTTGTTTGTGTTGCCAGAGCAGTGGCACCAAGGGAGAGCCGTGCTGAGCCACCTCACGCCTCCGGCTCTGAATTAGCCCTTTTACTAGACACAGCCCTAATCCCTCCTGACACGCTCCTCCTGCATGCTGCCACAGGGCACAGCGCGGGCAGGACGGCCAGGACCCCTGGCACGTCCTGCAGAGGCAGTGTGGGACGTGCTGTCCCCAGGGCACGAGACCCCAGCAAGGCCACGTTGCAGGGCAGGGCAGCAGTGTGCAGGAGGGAGCTGGAGCATCCCTCTTCCATCCCCACTGCCCAGTACCCATGGGTACCCAGTCTCCCTGTGCTCGGGCGCCGGAGGTAGGGCAGGAGCCTGGTTTTGGGGCAGGTTGTGCCCATGCTGTCCCCTGCGGTCATGTCCCTGCATGAAAAACATGCCTCGTGCTCGGCATTGCACGTCCTGTGCTGTAGGGGACAAACGCAGCACCCGCTCCCTGCCCTGCCTGTCCCAGCTGCGTTTCCATCCTGCCTGGCCCTAGTTGCTCCTGGCAGCTCCAGCACAGCCCAGCAGGGATGTGCCAGGCTGGGAACAACTGCCAGCCCAGGGCTCACCTCTGCGGGGTGCACGGGAAGAGAGGGGAGCTCCACAGCCCCTGGGCACAGGGCAGGCAGGCATGCGGAGCCCAGCACTCAGGAAGGTCACAAATATGCAAAGTGCTAATCACGCTGTCATGGGAACACAGTGCCTGATCAGAACAGGGATAAATATTTAGACAGACGCTGTCAGCTCGCCAAGATTTGGCGATTTTAATATATGTTATCTTATTTAAATAGAGAACAAGCTTCCAGGGTTTGAGCCTCCCTGGCAGAGCTCAGGCGAGGGCAGACAGGATGGGCGCACGCCAGTAGTGGGGCACAGCACCATGGGGTGACAAGGGGCAGCCACGATTCTGTGCCCCTGTGCCGACGGGAGATCCCTTCGCAGTGAGGGCTCAGCTGATTGATGCCACCACCTTAACTCAGCATCTCGCCGCTAGCACCCACTATATTTATTAACGTGACATCTTCTGCTGCCAGCCCTTTGGGGACAGGGCTGGCACAGTCCCTTGAAGGCTGGGAAGAGCCCATGGCTCCTTGCAACTGGCCAGCCTGGCTCAACCCTCTGGGCAGCTGCCATGTGAGGAGGGGGCCGGCCCCTCCCCCCCCCCCAGCCTCCACGCAGCCCATGTGGGTTTTGCTCTCAGGTCCCCGAAACCAGCTCAGCTCCCTGCTTACCTTCCCAAGCCTGGAGGAGAGGAGAATGGAAGCAAATCCAAAGCTGAGCCTGGAGAGAGCAGGGCCATGGGGAGGACGGAGCTGAGTGCCCTGGCTGCCTCCAGGGTGGTGGCTGCTGACTGCAGCCCATCAGCCGGTAGCGAGGGTTTTGGGCGCTGTCGCAGGGTTTGGATCCCTGCCTGGCAGCCCACCGCCCCGCTCCAGCATTCCCCAGCCGTTGCCATGCCAAACCCTCGCTCCTGCCGGTGCGCACGACGGTGCGGCCGTGGGAAGAGCGACACTGCTCCGTGCACACTCATGTGCACGCTCACACGCTTCCAGAGCCTTCCTCGTTCAGCCCAGCCGAGACCGTCCCTGTCCCTCGCACCCAGCCCAGAGCTCCCCCATGGGATGAGCTGCCCCTCGCCAGGGACCACGGCACTGCAGCCCCACGGCCAGGGGCTCCTGCGTGGGGAGGCTGGGGAACCCCCCCCGACGGGGCTAGAGCCCCCACAGCAGCAGGAGGCGGCTGCTCCCGCGGCCCCCGGGCAGAAGTGGCCTCTGTCCCCCTCCCGGGACGCTGTGGCACACACGAGCTGTGGCACGGGGCGGGAGGAGGGGACGGACACGACCTTTCTGCACCCCACCCAGCCCACTGCGCTGCCGNCCAGGACCCCTGGCACGTCCTGCAGAGGCAGTGTGGGACGTGCTGTCCCCAGGGCACGAGACCCCAGCAAGGCCACGTTGCAGGGCAGGGCAGCAGTGTGCAGGAGGGAGCTGGAGCATCCCTCTTCCATCCCCACTGCCCAGTACCCATGGGTACCCAGTCTCCCTGTGCTCGGGCGCCGGAGGTAGGGCAGGAGCCTGGTTTTGGGGCAGGTTGTGCCCATGCTGTCCCCTGCGGTCATGTCCCTGCATGAAAAACATGCCTCGTGCTCGGCATTGCACGTCCTGTGCTGTAGGGGACAAACGCAGCACCCGCTCCCTGCCCTGCCTGTCCCAGCTGCGTTTCCATCCTGCCTGGCCCTAGTTGCTCCTGGCAGCTCCAGCACAGCCCAGCAGGGATGTGCCAGGCTGGGAACAACTGCCAGCCCAGGGCTCACCTCTGCGGGGTGCACGGGAAGAGAGGGGAGCTCCACAGCCCCTGGGCACAGGGCAGGCAGGCATGCGGAGCCCAGCACTCAGGAAGGTCACAAATATGCAAAGTGCTAATCACGCTGTCATGGGAACACAGTGCCTGATCAGAACAGGGATAAATATTTAGACAGACGCTGTCAGCTCGCCAAGATTTGGCGATTTTAATATATGTTATCTTATTTAAATAGAGAACAAGCTTCCAGGGTTTGAGCCTCCCTGGCAGAGCTCAGGCGAGGGCAGACAGGATGGGCGCACGCCAGTAGTGGGGCACAGCACCATGGGGTGACAAGGGGCAGCCACGATTCTGTGCCCCTGTGCCGACGGGAGATCCCTTCGCAGTGAGGGCTCAGCTGATTGATGCCACCACCTTAACTCAGCATCTCGCCGCTAGCACCCACTATATTTATTAACGTGACATCTTCTGCTGCCAGCCCTTTGGGGACAGGGCTGGCACAGTCCCTTGAAGGCTGGGAAGAGCCCATGGCTCCTTGCAACTGGCCAGCCTGGCTCAACCCTCTGGGCAGCTGCCATGTGAGGAGGGGGCCGGACCCTCCCCCCCACCCAGCCTCCACGCAGCCCATGTGGGTTTTGCTCTCAGGTCCCCGAAACCAGCTCAGCTCCCTGCTTACCTTCCCAAGCCTGGAGGAGAGGAGAATGGAAGCAAATCCAAAGCTGAGCCTGGAGAGAGCAGGGCCATGGGGAGGACGGAGCTGAGTGCCCTGGCTGCCTCCAGGGTGGTGGCTGCTGACTGCAGCCCATCAGCCGGTAGCGAGGGTTTTGGGCGCTGTCGCAGGGTTTGGATCCCTGCCTGGCAGCCCACCGCCCCGCTCCAGCATTCCCCAGCCGTTGCCATGCCAAACCCTCGCTCCTGCCGGTGCGCACGACGGTGCGGCCGTGGGAAGAGCGACACTGCTCCGTGCACACTCATGTGCACGCTCACACGCTTCCAGAGCCTTCCTCGTTCAGCCCAGCCGAGACCGTCCCTGTCCCTCGCACCCAGCCCAGAGCTCCCCCATGGGATGAGCTGCCCCTCGCCAGGGACCACGGCACTGCAGCCCCACGGCCAGGGGCTCCTGCGTGGGGAGGCTGGGGAACCCCCCCCGACGGGGCTAGAGCCCCCACAGCAGCAGGAGGCGGCTGCTCCCGCGGCCCCCGGGCAGAAGTGGCCTCTGTCCCCCTCCCGGGACGCTGTGGCACACACGAGCTGTGGCACGGGGCGGGAGGAGGGGACGGACACGACCTTTCTGCACCCCACCCAGCCCACTGCGCTGCCGGGGCACCCCCCGTAAGCCTGGGGCACCCCACATCCCCCCACGCCACGGGTACCCCTCGGGCATCCCCGCATCCCGCAGTACCCTACAGGTTCCGCTGGGCATCCCTGCGGCACCGGTCCCCACTGCGGCACCGGGCATCCCTGCGGAACCGGTCCCCACTGCGGCACCGGGCGTCCCTGCGGCACCGGGCATCCCTGC
>VYXH01007651.1:368211-383588 GCA_013397275.1 Burhinus bistriatus | reverse complement strand
CGTGAGCGCAGGGCCGAGCGTGGGCGGGGTGCGGCGGCGCTGCGCGGACCGGGACCGGGGGGCGGGGCGGGGCGGGGGCCTGAGCGGGCCCCGGCGGGGGCGGGACCATGAACGCCGCGCAGGGCACGGTGGGCAGCGACCCCGTTATCCTGGCCACGGCCGGCTACGACCACACGGTGCGGTTCTGGCAGGCGCACAGCGGCATCTGCACCCGCACCGTCCAGCACCAGGACTCCGTATCCTTCACCGCCGCCCTGGGCCGGGGCCTGGCGGGGCCGCCCCCACCGACACCGTTAGCTCGGTGTGTCCCCCCGCCACGGTTGGGAACACCCAGTCTCACCGGTGGGGTCCCGGCTGCTGGTTCTTACCGACCTTAACGGGTGCCTGAAGCAGGTGAATGCGCTGGAGATCACGCCGGACCGCAGCATGATCGCTGCCGCAGGTGAGCCCACCTGGCCCCCCGCTGCCCCGGGCACCGGCACCGGGCACGGGGACGGGGGTCATCCCTTGCCCGGTCATTGCTACAGGCTACCAGCACATCCGTATGTACGACCTCAACTCCAACAACCCCAACCCCGTCATTAACTACGACGGCGTGAGCAAAAACATCACCTCCGTGGGCTTCCACGAGGACGGGCGGTGGATGTACACGGGCGGGGAGGACTGCATGGCCAGGATCTGGGACCTGAGGTGGGCAGAGGCGGCGGTGTCCCCCTCCAGCAGCACCCCAGAGGTGGTGGAGCTGATCGTATGCTCTTAAACATGCTCCTTTCTCCCCATTTTGTTGCAGGTCTCGCAACCTCCAGTGTCAGCGGATTTTCCAGGTGAACGCTCCTATTAACTGTGTCTGCCTGCACCCCAACCAGGTGAGCACCGACTCCTCCGTGCTTTCCCAGCTTATGCTTTGCCATGGCTCCTCTGGATAAACCTGAGGGGCTGCGGAGTTTTATACTGACAGACACGGCAAAAAATCTGGGGGCTGGCAGGGTAGGGTGGCCTTCTTGGTGGCACAGACCCACAAGCTCTCCGTGACATTGCTGGACAAGCAGCAGCCGGCTTCCCACACCCAGGCTGCCCGTTTGCCCGATCCCTTGCCGAGCTGCTGCCGGGAGCTTTGGATCAGTGTGGGAACACAGCCCATGCGTCACGGGAGCTTGCACGACAGATGCACAGTCCCTCTGTCTGCCCAGGGAAAGCCGACGTTGCTTTGTGCGGTGGAGCAAACCTCCCCAAGCAGCGGCAGTGGGAGCAAGCAGGTACCGCAGGCTTGTGTTGTGCCTGCAGCAGGCGTCCATGCCGCAGCCAGGGGGCTGTGTCCTCTGAGCTCGTTTGCCAACCAGCGTGTTTGTGCTAATTACCTGCTGGCTGTTGCGAAGAGAGAGCGTAGCGGGCTGTGCTGAGCCTCTTGTCCTGTAAGAGGGGACACTTTTGGGGTCATCTCTGTACCAAGAACATAACCAAGGGGATGTGACGGCAGTGGAACTGATGATGGAGGGCAGGCTGGGAAGCTTGAGGATGGCACGACTGCCAAGGAAAAGCATCTCAGCGCCCGTGGCCCCCATTACCTTCAGGACTTCTGTCAGATTTACTTGAGATTCACCAGTCGGTTCAGAGGCTGTTGATAAACAGAGGGGTAGCCGGGGCTTGGGAAATGACGCTGAAAGGGAGCGCGGTGCATTAGAGGGGATGGCAGTGAAAATCAATACGTATCATTGCAGTGTTAATAACCCGTCTGGTCTATTTTTTATTCATAGTGCTGCAGGGTTCGATGGCAGACATGGCAGCGCAAACCTTTTAAAAAGCTGAGTAATAGAAATGTTTCTTTGTGCATTTGATTTTGCAAGGTTTAATTTTGCAAGTCCAGCATTTCAGACCAGATCTGAGATCAATTATTTGGACCAGACTTTACCCAAATGCTGCTGATGCTCCTATGGTGCCAGTGCTGTGAGAATGTATTATGTCAAAACAAATACTGCTGTACATACATACTACATGTGAAATAATCACTAACCAAAATGCTGCTGAGTTGCGGGAGAAGTGTTGGTTTGTGAGTAGAACACAGTAAATTAGTCCAAAGGTGGCAGTATTTATTCAGATAGCTTCATCGCTGTGCAATCCCTTGCTGCAGCAATGCTGATCCAATTATCCAAGAGAGATTTCTCACGGCCTGGGTAAAACCATGACAGCTTTAGCAATTGCACTTAGAGCTGCTAAGAGGGGGCTAAGGATTGAGGGGTCCAGAAGATGCTTCTGCACTATGCAGTCAGCTGAATATATCGAGTGATGATTGTCTTCCTCAGAAACAAGCCTTTGATCATAGGTACAGGATTAGCTGCGCCTGATGACCTGATCTCCTCTAGGGATTCTGCTAAAATTACGGACAGCACAAGACTGACGATAAAAGCCCTGGTTTTAGTGGAGAGCCGCCAGCATTATCTTCTGCTCTGACCACGGGATCAGAGCCAGAACTCCTGCCCTTCAGCTGGCTTTTGTCCTTCCCCTGAGAAGGGAAGAGAGAGAAAAACCCATTTAGACTTGTGTTTTTCAGGTGTCTGTACAGTCTTGATTGCTTCAGTTGTTCGCTGGCCAACTTGCATCTTAATGCCCGCTTCTCAGACGTGCTGAAAATCATTTGGCTTCTGTGGACGTGGTTTGGAGCTGTAGCTGTGCAACAGTTCTGGAAATCAGGCAGCCGCTGTCTGCTCTGGGGTTTATAAAATTAGCAAACACTTCTGTAAAGGTAAACAGCCTTTTTGCAGAGTGTAACATGAGATTAGTACTCTGCTTCCTCTCAGCATACTGGGGTGGTCAGCAGGCTGCTGGAGCTCTGAAACAGCCCTGTGCTGGGGAATAATTAGGCAGAACAGGACCCTGACATTTAAAACCAGAGCAAGGCTCCACATGGTGCTACATGGGCACAATCTGGGCATTGGCCGGGGGATGCTGCTTGCGGGATTCTCCTCAGAGAGACGAGGCTGCTGTTTTCTTGCAGGCAGAGCTAATTGTGGGTGATCAGAGTGGTGCCATTCACATCTGGGACCTGAAGACAGACCACAACGAGCAGCTGATTCCAGAGCCAGAAGTTTCCGTGAATTCGGTTCACATTGACCCCGATGCCAGTTACATGGCGGCTGTCAACAGCTCGGTGAGCTCCAACGGCCTCAAATGTGGAATGGGATTTATGGTGCTCTGGCAGCTGCTGGGCTGTGCCTCCTGTGGGCAGAGGCAGACGGTTTGCACGTACCAGCTTTGTCTGCAGCTTTGCTGTGCTGTGGTTGGACATGGAAAGTCTGGGCTGCTTTTGGGTGGGTGGTCACCAGCCCGGCCACACATCCCCCTGTCTCACCACAGGGAAATTGCTATGTGTGGAACCTGACGGGCGGCATTGGAGAGGAGGTGACCCAGCTGATCCCCAAGACCAAGATCCCAGCGCACAACCGCTATGCCCTTCAGTGCAAGTTCAGCCCCGACTCCACGTGAGTGTATGCCAGCCCCTCACCTACCTTTCCGGGCAGGCAGAGACCAGCTGTGCCTTCAGCTGTTGGCTGATGCTGGTTCCATATGGGACCAGGCAGATGCCCCAGGGAGGAGCAGGACAGGAGGCACAGGACACACTGGGACTGGGTTGCTGTCAGTGGCATCCCAGCCTCGTACTCCACGATTTCAGCAAGCTTTGCAGCCACGAGCTGTTCTTACAGCTGGGATCGAATTGCTGATCTCTGGGAGAAAAGTGGTGAACTCGGTGTACTGCTTCACTGAGTCTGTTCAGCGTGAATCTCATAAGGCAGATGATATAGGTGCAAAGAAATCTGATTACAATGAGTGCAGGTTTCCAGTTGATTCCTGTTCCAGGCCCACATTAAGGACAGGCCCTTAGGCGTACAGCATGACTAATGAGGTTGCCCTCACATGTCTCTTCCTTGCAGGCTCTTGGCTACATGTTCTGCAGATCAGACTTGTAAGATCTGGAGGACTTCAAACTTCTCTCTGATGACAGAGCTGAGCATTAAGAGCAATAACCCAGGGGAAACGTCTCGGGGCTGGATGTGGGATTGTGCATTCTCCGGCGACTCCCAGTACATCGTCACAGGTGAGGCACTGCTGCCCTCCTGCCCTCGGCCCACCACTTGATTTAGGCTATGTCAGGCCCCCAGCAGCAGGGCCGTGCACTAGCAATGGGACTTAGCAGTTTCTCTATCTGGGTCATTGCCAAACCCTCGTGCACCGGTGTATGTCAGGAGAGAGCACCCAGCCTCGTGCCTGCAGTGCAGTCTACTAACTCCCTTAAGCATTTTGCCTGTGCTGCAATAGGGCATCTGTTTAAACTGGAGAGATGATGTTCCTGTGTGCAGTTCATTTCACTTGGCAGCAGTGCTGCTTGCGGTATGCAGCATAATAGTCCCTTGAAAACATGTGCTGTAATTTCCACAGTAAGTTCTCTCTGAAATAATTAAAACCTCACGTAATACAGAAATGCACTGTTTGCTCTGCACAGCTCCCTTACCTGTCATCAACAGCCCTAATAATGGTGTTGGATGAAGCAAGTCTTTCTTATAATAATAAAATAAAAGCTTAAAGGAGAATGCAATATATCTCACTCCTCTCTTCACTTTCTTTTCCAGCCTCCTCTGATAACTTGGCCAGACTTTGGTGTGTGGAGACAGGAGAAATCAAGAGGGAATACAGCGGCCACCAGAAAGCAGTTGTCTGCCTTGCTTTCAATGACAGCGTGTTGGGATAATGGTCGTGTGTGGGAAGGAAAGGACCTCTGCTTGTTTTCCGTTGTCTTACAATGGCAAGGACCCTCTCTGGAGCCTGAGACACGCACTTGTAACCATCGCCTCCTCTGATGGAGAGGGCTTGTTCTCTGGCAGAAGCAGCTGCATCTGCTTGGAGTGAGACCAGGCTTCAGCTCCGAGCAGATCATTACCGAAACGTGTGTGGCCTCTAAGGGAGGCCGCTTGGACAAAAGGGAATGGGAGAGGGAGGTATGATCCCACTGAGGGGAGCTGGGTATGGTGCAGCTGGAGGAATCCCTGTGGCATCGGCTGCTGATGGCTTTGTGATATTCTTGTACCCTAAAGTGGAAAAAAAAAATACCAGCCTTTCTAAATGATGGAATCAGCTGAGCAAAGAGAGGAAAGGCAGCTGTTGTCTTGTTTTGCAATCCCTTTATTCAAAGTGTATTTCACAGACTTAACTTGGAGAGCTGCACTCTTATAAAGTCAACCACCCCCAACAAATTTAATAACCTTGTGTTCAACAGGGCATGTAGCCATAAAACACTAGCTACTCCACGTGATTCCTCTAGGCCTCGATCTCCTAATACCTACGTACAAGATGCAGCCCTGGAGCACAGCTGCAAATAAAGTGTCTGTACTGACAGTGCTGAGCAGAGTCCTGTTATTTTTCTAAACTTTCCTGAACTGCAGCATGAAGTCAGCAGGAAGCTTTTGGGGGATATTGTAGATGTTACCTTCCTTGGTGACATCAGAGGCTTTTCAGGAATCCAGTTCAAGTATGTAGGGCAGTGAGAAGGCATCTGCAGCTGCTGGACTTACTCAGGGAGGTAATAGAAGCAGATAGACACACAAATGTTGCTTGGAAAACAGATGTCAATACAAAGGTAGATCAGCCGCTGCTTCCCCGGACCTGCCAAATGAGCAAGGACAGAAGCAGGGTGAGAGGAATGCTTTGAAGTCCTGCAGATACCAGTCCCTGGGGAGCCAAACAAGTGGAAAGCCTCAGGGAATGACCTTTCTCATTAAAGCTGGAGTGAGATGGAACAGAATGAGAGCTCAGCAGGCTGCTTTTGGTGAAGATGAAGGTGATAAGCATTAAGCCAACAGCATTGCACTGGACTGGTCTGTGTTGTGGTTGTGCCGTGCAATCAGGCTGTGCTGCTGGGGAAAGGGGGTGCAGAGCCTTTCCCAGCCAGCACCACAGTTCCCTGCAGGTTGTGGGTTTGAGCCAGCGCTGGGTGATTGCTGAACAATGGTTTGATTTTGTACTAGAGGTCACCTGTCCCGGGCCTTGGCAGCCCATCCTGGGACATGCATCAGCTTTTGCGCAGCAGAGCTTGCTCCTCTTAGATGTACTAGAAACAATTGTGCTTTCCTTTTCTGCAAAGGGATGCGTATGACTTACCCTCCCCTCTACTGACCCAGAAGATGGGTGTCTGCTCACACAGGGCTTGGACAGCCTCCCCCAGGCTTTTGGGGTCCACCTGTTCCCCTGTCAGAATGCCCAAGAACTCCCGGTAGTACTTGGTCTGGTTATTCTGATGTAGCAGCTGATCAGTCTGAAAGAAACATCTCTGTTAATTCCTCCTGAGGCCCTTTTCCCCTCCTGGTGCTGCCCTCCAGCCCCACAGACCTGCTCTCGCTCTCAAGGCACCCAAGGAGCAGTTTCTACCCTGGAAGTAAGGGCAGATTTCCCCCGATGGCTGCCCCGTCCACCAGGGATGCTCACTCTGGCCGGAGCAGCCTCCCAGGGGCGAGGCTGGAGCGGGGACAGCCTGTGGCCCCTCACTAGCCCTGCAGCTTGGGAACGAGGGGACGCAGTTCCTTCCAGGCCCCTCGCTGGGCTCCTCTGTCCCCAGGCCTGGAGCTAAAACACCCCGTTGTGCCAGGCGTCAACAGCCACAGTCCACTGGCAGAGGAGCATTGGTCTGACCCATGCCAGCCTGCCCAGCACCACCGCCACCCCCCGGCTTCAGCTGCATCAGAGCTGTGGTGACCCACAGCAGCCCTGTCCCCTCTCCACATGCAGTGGCAGAGCCTCCAGCACCGGGTGTGATGCAAATCTGTCCTTCAGCCCCGTGGTGGCTGGGACAGGACAAAACTGAGCTGATGGTCCTCAGTGCCAGGTCCTGTTCGATGGCCGACTGGGCTGCTGGCCGCCCTGGCACCACCGACTCTTACTTCCATTTAATGAGCCTCAGAGCAGGGCAGATGCTTTCTTCTCCTGGCATCCTATTTGGTAGCCTGCTCTTATGGGTGCTGTGTTCCTACACTCCTCTGGGTTAAATGCTGCCCATCGCTGGGTGGGAGCGGCAGGTGAGGGACAGGGAGCTCCCAGGAGCCCCCAAAGAAATGGAGAGCAGATGGTAGGGGCACAAAGAAAATAGGGCCTTCTGTCTTCTTGAAACAGAATCTGCCCGCCGCACATGCATCCATTAACATTTTGTTCGGAGGGTCCGTGTACATGATTTACTCCAACTTTTTCCCCTGTGAATTGCTAACAAACCCCCTTTGTTTTTTGTTCCCCAGAATTTTGAGCAGGTAACAGAATCCAGTGGGAGCAGGTCCTGCGAGAGCCCTGCTATTCACCTCTGTGGGACAAATCCCCTTTTCTCAGCCTGCAACGCTGCTGTTTCTCACAAGATAAGGTATCGGTAAAACCGGCTCTGCCCCTGCTCCTCTGCCCTTGCTCCTGCGCAGGACACCAACCCAGCCCTTCCCCAAGCAGAATCTCACAGAACAGGGGGCTGCCACTGCTGCCCCCCGGCTGGGAGAGCCTGTGCCCTCATTTAGCCACACTTGGGATGCTGGTGTGCAAGAGTCACCACTGTGAACACAAACCCATGCAAGAAAGGGCTTTCAGTGAGCTGGGACTCCATGTAAAGCCTAATTCGTCACCCCCATTCCCTCAGCCACCCCACGGAACAGTCACAGCAGCTGCTCACTCTTTGCTCGGACGTGTTGAGAGATGTCTGTAGGGTCTGGAGGTCCCAGGCGTCCATCCTCCTCAGGTAGCACACATGCTGCTCCACCGGCTTGTAGCACACGTAGCCCTACGAGACAGATGATGCCCCATTACAGCAGGCAGCAGCACACACCCGCAGCTGTCTTCAGAGCCAAAACAATGGACATTCCTCCTTTTGCCCTCCGTTATCTTTCCTAACTAAAGGTGCAGAGAGAGGCACCAAACAGTAGTAGCCGGTTGGTATTTTTCCTGGTCTACATCTCCTGCTGCCACCCCAGCAGCCTGGGCTCCTCTGCTCGCATCCACGCTAGTTAAGGAGGTAATTATCCCAACACGCTTACGTTCCTGCTGTCATAGAGCACCATGGCGGTGTGGTTACTCTGCGAGGTTATGTAGTAGGTCACGGTGCTCCTGGACTTGTCCACTAAGGCTGTCTGGTTCCTCAGAGGGTCTTGCAGGCCCTGGAGCGTTAGCCGGACAAGCTGCGAGCCAGCCTGGGCACAAAGAAAAGGAAGGCAGCACCAACCATCAGCGGTTCAGTGCTCCTGGGCAGCATCTCCCCACCGACATCCCCACGCTGGTCCCTGTTGCTTCTCCGAATTGTTTAGCAACAGAGAGAAGCAAGCTCTGACCCCAGGGAGGGGAGCAGGTCTGGGAAGCGGACTGCTCTCCGTCACGCAGGGCTCAGGGAGAGGTGCCGCTGCCCCTCAGGCCAAAGGCACCCACCCTGCCTGGGCGCTGCTGGAGGACAGGGCCCGGGGACTCGCCAGCCTGTGCCGCAGCCGAGCTCGGGGGGAGGCTGGGATCTGCCTCCCGGGCCAGCAGAGCTCGCTGGCAGCAGACACGCTCTCCCTTCGTCTCGGAGGCCACAGCCACACATTGGAACGTGCCCGCTTAGCAAAATACCAGCTTGCGGCTATATTTACAAACGACGCGCTGAAGTTCCTTTAATTTGAGCAACGGTTTCTGGCAGGCGCGTTGCAGGGGTGAGACAGCCGCTGCTCAGCTCCCTGCCTGCAGCGCTGCCGGCGCCTTCCTGCCCTTCTGCCTGCAGGCTGCCTGCCAGGGGGTAACCGGCCAAACCCAGCCCTGATCCCAGCCCGTTCCTTCCTCCTGGCAAGTGCTTCCGACACAAATCAGGGCTGCGAGCAGGAGGCGATTTCCTGCCTGGATCAGGATCCTTTACCTGGGCAGAGCCGGGGGAGAAGCTGAGAACCCCCACAATGCTGATGCCGACAACTGCAAAAAACAAGGCAATGGACAAGATGATCCAGAACGTCCTGGATGGAGCTGTGAAGTGTGCTGCCGCCCTCCTGTCCTAGGAGCCAAGGCAAAAGAAAGAAAGAACAGGAGTTAAAGTTAACCTTTCTGCTGGTTATTCTTCACCATAAAATGCACTTCCTGCTCACGACAGATCACTGTGCAAACTGCTGGGGTTTGAATGCAGAACTGCCAGAACATCGCAGCAGCCCCAGCATAATGGCGCTTTTATCCCACAGTGACGGAGTTTCAGATCCGACATCCCAGTAACCAGCACTCCCACAGCCGAGCGCTTTCCTCCTGCAGCCAGTGAAGCATGCAAAAGCTGCAAACCCACCGAGGAAGGGCTGGAGCAGAAAGCTTTCCACAAATAGGGGCTGCTGCTGTGCTTTAGCAGCAAATTAAATTATTTTGGTTTATAGCAGAAATCCCCAGGAGAACCATCAGCATTTGAAACAGGCCCCATGCGCAGTGATCCTGCTTCCTTGCCCCTCCCTGTATTTGGTTGTATTTTATTTTCTCGGTAAGTTGTTCTCCATGCAGACCAAGCTGTTACTTGAAGCAAAAAGAGCTTGGCAGTCGTGGCACTTCTAGCGGCTTGATTAAAATTCACTTTAATTCTTATATTGAAACAATTCAATTTAACTTAATGGCACATAAAAATCATTTTTTACAAAGCAGAAAGAATGTGCTTTCAATAACAGAGTTTCAACCACACTTAAAAAAATAATCTGTTTCTCAGTCTTCTGAAGCAAATAGAGAAATTCAATAAATGCCCATGGTTAGATTTGCTGCAGCCGCCCAGGCTCTTCAAGCATCTGGGTCAGTTACTGACCTTTTTCGGTAATATGTAGCTTCCAGATATATTCCACTAGAAAAACAGTGAGTCTTAACAAAGTTAAAACTGTGCATAGCTGAAATCTTATAAATTCAAACACAACAGAGCCCAATGCCTACAGTTAACGGGCAGGTTTTCAATAGCTAACAAAATTCCCTTGGGTGGGAAAGGTGCAAAGAAAGAAACCCAGCGACTCCTGTCCCTCGGCAGGCTGCAGTTCACGTGTGCTCACGCAGCCCGAGCGGCTCTGCAGCGCGGAAGCCAGGGTTCTTTGGCATCTCTAACCTGACCGCGCTGCCCTGCCTCGTTACACAATTGGTTTATGCCGTGTAAGTCCGGGCACTTACAAGAAAATCCAGCTGATAAAGAGTCAGCTGCCTTCCAAGGAGCTGAACTGTGGGGTGCTGAGGCTGGGGATGAACAAAATCTTACCAGGATCCACGGGAACGGCAGGAGCTCAGCCCCTTCAAAAGAGGAATCAAGCAAGCAGAGAGCGGGGACTCTCTCTGTGATAGCCGGGGGACTGGGGATACTCACTGCAGGGACAGCATTGCCGGTGCCATTCCTACCCTCCATCCTCCACTTCAGACGAGGACCTCCCTCCTGCAGCTCTGCCGCCTGACAACACACAGACTGTGCATGATCCCCCGCTCCAGGCACACCTGGGAAACCTAAGCGTGCATCCGCAAAACGTAAATACGTGTCCCTCGCAGCCAAAGGGCTGCCCAGCCAGGAGCTCCTCAACTCAGACCTACGGGGAGGGTGAAATCTTAGAGCTGCCACCTGGGGAGAGGAGAAGGGAAGGGGGTTAAAAGCCAGGGTTGCCGAAGGATGCTGTCAGTGCATAAAACCGCTCTTCCTGCTCACCTTGCAAGCTGGCTGGAGGGGGGCAGGCGGGGGACAATCAGGGGCTTTGTGTCAGCCCTCCCTGCTGGCAGGCCCTGATAGCAGGACTGGGTAAGTCTCATTAAGAGATACAATGAATAGAGAAAAGTGGCAGCCTGCCCTTGTCATCAGTTATTTCTACATTTCAACATGAACTTTGTGCTGCCGGAGCTCCATGGGCTGAAGCCAACTGTTTATGCTGCAGACTGCTGCCCTACAAGCCTTGGCTGCCCAGACACGCTTGTGTTCCACCTACAGACCTTGCTTCATCCAGACCCTGGGGAAAAGGATCTCTGCTGCAAAGTCATTGCCACAACCTGAGCCGCACTTGTGCTAACACCTGTGTCCTGTGATGAGAAACACGCCATTGGGAACAGAGATCCCAGGTCACCAGACCATGGTTTTCCTGAGCAGTCCATGAGCCCCCGTGAGAGCTTTGTGGTTTTGAGATCTGCCAGCCAGATGTAACTAACTGAATGGAGGCAAGGAAAAGCTCAACAGAATTCCTTCACATGGTATCTACCAAGGGAAAATACAGCTTTTAGACATTTTCCTATCAAACATGGCCCAGGACCGATCAAACAGCCAAGAGGGCAGCTCATCCTGGAGTTTCTTGTCATCAAAGCACTAGCAACCCCTCTCCCTGCTCCCCCTCCTTCCTTCTGTAAGTCAAAAATGAGCTATTTCAGCAGAAGATCACCATCTCGTTCTAGCATGCTGCTTCTGTCGGACGTGAACTCAAACTCTGGACAAATACACACCTGAATGCTGTGGCCAGCGAGAGTCAACCAACCATCATGGTTACTCCTCTAAAGAGTGAAACTGAGAATGCAAGACTGCAGTGTCCTGCACTGTGGCTCTGATGAGAACAGAAACGGTGTTGGAACAGTCAAACCACCAGTTTCCACTTCTGCAAACCAAGGCGTTAGGGAGATCAGGCAGCGCTCCCCGCAGCGTAGCCTGCTACCTGGCTTCTGCTGCTGCCGAGCTTAGCACAAGAAATTTGAAAAAACTCGCTGCCACGCGCAGACAGGGTGCTCTCCCCATAAGAGATTTTAACGGCCACGCAGCAGACACTTTCCTTCTTTAAGAAGTTTATGCCCTGCCTAATCTAAGGCACAGGAACGAAGCAATACCCTCTATAACATTATTTTTGAAATTATTATTGCGAAGGGGAAAGCATTCTGCTCTTGCTGAACTGTTACTTAAAGGAGCAAATCCCAGCCCCTGCTAAGAGCCCCGCACAACTCTGGGTGCCTGAACCAAAGAAATACACTCCAGAGCTTGGATTTCTTTCCCTGATACTGCACATACGGAGTAAAGGTGATACACACAAACAGCATCCCTAACTCCCAGGATTTCCACACAGTACAGCTGCACCAAAGCTCACAGAGAAGAGACTACAAAATAAGACGATGACAGCGGAAAGCAGGTTTGTAAATTTAATGTGGATTCAAGTAGAGGCTTAAAAACCGTTTCGAAGTTGATACAGAGTTTTGAAGCATGATTGACACCTTCACCAGTACATTTCAGCATAAGTGAATCGAGGTAATGGTTCCCTTGTACAGTGAACAGTGCTCGGCAGGGACAGCACGCTGCTTGAAGGAGGCTGAACGCCTCTCCTGGCATTTACCACTTTATTTGACATATTCTGAAATTATAAGCACCAGATACAGGAACTGAATCAAAGAACACACCATTTTCGGATCCTACCTGCAGTAAACCCATAATGTCCATTTCCACCTTGCCCAGATAAAATGAAAGTTCTACCTGTAAGTGTTTCTCCGTGACTGTGTAAGCCTTCTAGCTGGAGACAGGAACAGAGAAGAGATTATCTGTGCTTCCTTACACAACCCCCAGTTACAAAGGAACACCCTTTTACAAGATCAGCTAATATTCTGGTAACACCGAAAGACAATACGAACTGCACGGTTATTGCTGTACAAACAAGGTGGCAAGTCTACTCGTTTCGAGTGTCTGAGTGGAAGGAAATGGCACCGACACACTGCTGGAGCTGTTCAGCTGAACAGTGCGAGATGAAGGAAGGCCAGTGTTTAAATTTATCTGCCGACAGTGGAATCTATGGAATAAAAGCACGTTATTTGCATATATAATTTTTCACTCAATTCTGTAATGCAAAAGCTTTCAACCATGGCCTTCGATTCAGTCAGCATAAAAATCTACCCCGTAGCCTGAGCCGTGCATCACCCAAACCCACCTAAAGACCAAAATGAAATCATCACCTGAGCAAGCAAGCACTCCTCTTCAGGCAAGCAACTGGTGCCAGGCCCCCACGCCAGACACATGTGGAAGATATTAACCTCAGGTATTTAAAGGAAGCACATGCCATTGTCACACACAGCCAGTACGGTCACAGGCTTATTTCGGTGGAAAGCTGTACTGTGTACTACATCCATCGCCCGTGGACTGAGCATTAATTCAGATTCTGCAGCTAAAGCCAAGGCAAGCGGCTGTTTTGATGCTGAAGGAAGTACAAGAACTAACTGTGTACTAATCCAGTTATTTCTGGGAAGCAGCAGTAGTGAAGAACATCCTATGCGGTTACAGGCTTTCTGCATCACCAAACACAAAAGCTTAGGAGAATTAAACCTACTGTGATCAGTGAAGTACATTCCTCTTATCCTCCCCTCTGGGAAACAAGATATATTATCATATACTATACTTAAATTTATATTTTAAATATATTCTGATATATATTTAGCATTGGGGTAGTTCTTGTATGTACATGTACTTTACACATACATAAAACACTTGGACAAATACAGTATACAGAAGACACTGTTTGTGTTCTGCGAGTGGAATCATCCTAATCTGCATCACAAGTGCAATTTGCAACCATCAAATAAAGGAGATAGATTTCAGTTTCTGTGACCTGATGTTGCACTTGCAGTGGGCTGCACTGCTAAACAGGACCCCATCCGGGGTGGGGGTGGGGCAGAAATCAACCTAAGGCCAAACGCTAATTCCGCCAGCCACCGCAAGCATTTCCAAACACAGCCACAAAGTTACTTCACACTCCGACAGTCTTTTCCCTGAATAAACCAGACTGAGCCACAGCCCATCCAGGTGAGTACACACCACAAGATGTGGGACTTTTTTCCTCAGATCAACCAGCTCTACTTTCCTCAACTCAGTCTAGAGGATAATGTGACATCGTGTATCACGAACATTTGAATAGAGGTGTTGCTTATAATTTAAAAAAAAGCCCAAAGCCCACAAGACGTGGGTGATACCGTAATGCCCTCTTTGTTTGAAAGTGCATTAAAAGACCGAGATGTAAACAAAATCATATCAAGAGGACAGAAAGGTTAAAAAGCTAAAGGTTGCTAATTCCAGGTGGTATCCTAGTGAGAACATTACTGTCACAAGGTGATTAACAGGGGTCCTCCTCAGGGTACTGCTGCAGAGGCTGCAAGCATTTTGCTATATTAATCCCCCAGTGCAGGGAGAAGGTCGGCTATGCTATCGACATAGTAATCGGGAACCAGGCTCTGCCTGGCAGGACAGTCGCTCTCCTGGTGGCCCTTCACTTCATCCAGCGTGGTGACCCCGGTAAGCGTCAGCAGGGTGGTGAGGCCGCAGCTATTGCCCATGAGGATGTCTGTGTCCAGCCGATCTCCCACCATGATGGTACGAGAGGGATCGATGTTGAACTCGCTCGCCACACAATCAAACATGTACCGGCTGGGCTTTCCTATGATGAACGCCTCGCGTTGGGCTGCCGTCTCCACTGCTTTTACCAGGCAGCCGGTCCCTAGGGAGAGAATAGAAAGCCTTGATTACAGGCTGCAGAAGACTCTTGGCATCCACACGAGCTGGTACAAAACCGCACAGTGCTTTGGAAACACAATGCCTCAGCTTCACAGACAGGACGGACAGAGGAACAAGTTAGTCCCAAGAGAGGCGGTGCATAAAACTTGCCAGGAGGCTGGAATACCGTTCCAACATTGAGATCAAAAAGTAACCGCTATTCCCCGAGTAAAGGATCAACAAGGATTCTCCCTCTTTTGGGAGGGATGCAGTGAGGAGCAGGAGAAGCCCAGACTCCGGGCTGCCACACTGAGGTGCAATAAGACACAGGGCTGGCCCCGGGGTGCTCTCCGAGCCCAGGAACTCAACACGAGCAGCTCTGAACGGGCCGGGGCCACCTCCCCGCACCCACCGGGCGGCAGGCGAGGCGCCCGCACGCCCCCCAAGCCCTGCATCCCCCCGCCCCGCGCACCGGGGATGGCGGTGCCGCCCTCGAGCGGGAGGCGATGATCGCGGTTGGTGCCGACGAGGAGGCATTCGGGGCCGCCGCGCAGGAGGTAGCGCAAGGCCTGGCACAGCTTGGCGTAGCTGAAATGCTCGTCGAAACCGACCAGGACGGCGCGCACGGCGGGGTCGAGCGGTGCCTGGGCCCAGTCGGCGGGCGCGGGGCCGGGCAGGGCGGCGGGGCCGGGCCCCAGGTGGGGAATGCCGACGGCCTCCAGCTCGGCGGCCAGCGCGGGGCTGCCCAGCACGTAGGCGGCGGCGCCGGGCGGCAGGGCCTGGCGGAGGTAGCGGGCGGCGCAGTAAGCCGAGCCGAAGACGTGGCGGGGCTCGGCGGGCGGGAAGCCCAGCCGCCGCAGCTTCTCGGTGTAGGCCGCGCGCGTCCGGCTGCTGTTGTTGGTCACGTAGCAGAGGC
>VYXH01007651.1:228633-367483 GCA_013397275.1 Burhinus bistriatus | reverse complement strand
CCCCAGACCCCCCCTCATGGCAGAAGCCAAAATACCCTTCGGCAGCCCCCGCTCCTGGTCCCTCCTCTGCTGGCGTAGGAGCTCACCGGGACGAGCAGAACAACAGTTTTTGGTGTAAACGCAGCTCGTTAATAGGTGCTGTATTTTTTTAAACCGATGACCGACTTTTAAATCGTAGATGAAGATGACGTGCATAAGTGTGGTCGCTGCCAGTCAGAGTTCACCTCCTTGGAAGAATTTGTGCAACACAAATTACAAAAGGTCTGCCAGCGAGCTCCCGAAGCTCTTGCTGCTGCATCAGCAGGTCTCCTCAACCAAGAAGTACAAAAGGTGACAGCAGGCTTCTCCTCAAGCCATGGCTCAAAATAATTAGGATGCAACGGTCTGTTGGGTTGGAGGGGAGAAAACAGAATACAATGTTTTTAAAGGTAATAAAACCTTTCTGCTAAAATGTTATCTGTTACAGCAGGTCGTTCCTTCTGTCGAGGAGTCGATAACTGTTGCTCATATAGTTGTTGAAGCATCTTCAATAGCAGAGGAAATCAGCAACGCATCAGCTATAGTAGGTGAGCTTCGAGACGCTTGCCTTTATACCCCTGCTGGGTTAGGAACAGGTTACTCATCCGATGTCCTCTTCTCTTTGATTTGCGTTGTAGTTGGGTACATGACACCTCCGTGTTACTGAGCACTGGGACTTGGGACTGACCCTCAAAGGTGTGAGAGGGGCATCCCTAGGCCAGCTTTGCAATTCTCTCTGTGTTAATACGAATTAGATTTAAAACTCTATTCCAGAAATGTCCATTTTAATATTTATGCTGCAATAATGAGAACTTTGCAAAGACCCGTGTTCCAGGTTTAAAGTAACTTTCTCCGTCCTGCTGCATCAAACGCTGAAACAGTAAATTGCTCCAGTTGTGTAAAGCTCTCTTCTGTAAAGAACATAACTGTCTTTGTATCCTTTTCCCAGGTAGTGGGCACATCAAAGAAGTCATTGTTGCAGCAGACCATGTTTTTGAAAACCCAAATGGTCATGTTGATGGGGAAGTCACGGAAGAGCAAGGCAACCCTGATGACCAGGAGCAGGATATCTCCACAGAACTGATAAAGGTTAAGCTGCTGGTTAACAAAGAAGGGCGATATGTATGTGAATTATGCCAGAAGACATTTAAAACAGTGAGTATCACTTCTGGTCTGTTTGGGCTAGTGAGTTACGTAGGCTAGCTGTTAACTAAGATATCTCAAGACTTGATAACAATGTGCTTCTCTACTGCATGCTACACTTTCAAAAGGAAAGTTCTAATTTCAGAAGGAGCATTGTTGTTCTTTACAGTTGAAATGTAAAATCCTTAACCATTTGGAACATCTTTTAAAGTAAAATTCTTCCCATAGGCAAGCATCCTCAAAGCTCACATGATCACTCACAGCAGCAGAAAGGACTATGAATGTAAACTCTGTGGAACTTCCTTCAGGACAAAAGGGTCTCTGATTCGACACCATCGGCGTCACACTGGTAAGACAGCTCTCCAAAATAAGAGTTCCTTGTTGCTGGAGTGCACTGTGCGTGGTTATCCTGCTTAGCTTCCAGTGGAATTTATTGCTGCTTTCCATCTGCTGCCGAGCTGAGATCATGGAGATCTGCAATGTTTGGGGTGCTGGGAGGCAACGCAAGGTTCTGGGATAAGTGCAGTCTGCTTGCTGTAGAAAGCTGAAAGTGTTCTTCTAGCAGTCTGTCACATAGAGCCAATACTGGTCACGGTTAGTTTAATACCGTTGTTTTGATTCTTGTCATTTCCAGATGAAAGACCTTACAAATGCAAGAAATGTGGGAAAAGTTTCCGGGAATCAGGAGCTTTGACTCGGCACCTGAAATCTCTGACACCTTGCACAGAAAAAATTCGCTTCAACATGAACAAAGAAATAGTAGTCAATAAAGATGATTTGCCAACAGGTCAGTGATGCTGTCAACACCTGCCTTGCATCTGATAAAACTGAGCGTGCTCCTGGCACTTGAATTATAAATTCGTTCTCAGTTATGGAAAAAAGTTATTTCTGTGGTGTTCAGTTTCTAAATTTTATCCATGAAAAAGTGATTTACAGACCTAAACATTAAACTGAAGCACATGTAACCAGGTGTTGGCTGTGAAGAATGTTTGAGTATAAAGACGGCTTTAACAGTCATCTCACATTCTAATACACATTTTGTGTCGGGCACAATAAATTGATGAGGGGTGGCAGTACGCCAAGTGATTCATTATGCTGCTTCTCTTGAAGGATCCTGTAGTTCAAACACAGACACTGTTTCATCAATAGCGAGTGAATCCATCGAGACCTCACCTGTCATTCACCTCGTGACAGATGCAAAAGGCAACGTTCTTCATGAAGTCCACGTCCAAATGCAGGAACTTCCTGTTGTAGATGCAAAATCTCTGGACCAAGATGTGAGTGTCATTTCTCTTAAATACTCTTCATGTGTTTTATGCAAAGAAGTATTTTGAAGTATTTCACCTCCTAAACAAAATTTTCTTAGGTGCTGAGAATAAATCTGTGTGGTGGAAGTAAATGGTTAATTAGCTTCTTTTTCATCTGAGAACATAGAATGCCAACTCTGCTCTGACCTTGTCTGGCCATCTGCTGCTGAGCTTAGCAGCATGTGTATAGCATACAGGGGGATGCGTAGGGTTCACCACCATGTACTGCATGATACAGAAAGCGAGAGGGTGTTTTTGTTGACCATTCCCTGCTACAAGACTCCGGTAGGAGCAAAGGCTTATCATCCCTTGGACTGTATGTTTCAGAATTCACCTCATCTTCCTCCCAGGTCCAAGATCGTTCCCTTCTTGGTATTTCAACCCTGTATCATAGTATTAGACACCCTAGAAAGAAGGACTGTCATAGCAATGTTTTTGTAAACAAAGGGCTGTGTTATTTGCTGTGCCAGTTACCGGACTGTTTATTTCTTCAGCAGTCGCATTCTGAGGAGCTGCCGTGTGAGGGGGAAGTAAACAGTGAGAATCTGCTGAGGCAGGCCATGAGGAATTCAGGTATTGTGATAGAGAGAGTTGCTATGGAGGAAATGCAGAAGCCAGATGAGCCTGCTGTAGCTGCTGCAGAAGAACTAGAAAATGAAGTGGTGGAAGCAGAAGAGGAGCCATGTGGGGAACAGTGTGTTGAAGTGGAACAAGCGGAGTCTGTATGTTTGCATTCCATAAATAGATTTATTTTTTAATCTTCCTTGCTTGCACTTGGTCATGGACAGCACTGTTAGCCTCACCATTCTGCACGTTACCCTCAGCGCATCTCTCCCTGTGCCTGGGTCTTTGTGTCAATTCACACATGCTTTAAGTGTAGCGTTAGTACGCATGTGCACGCTCTCTCTGCTGTTAAAAATATAGATATGTTTCTTGTCAAAACTGGAGTATTTAATTGAGAATTTGGTTAGGAACACTTACTGTACAGCGTAGTATAAAAATATTTATGTTTTACCATTTTCTTTCTGATAGACAGATGCAGAGAGAACAAATGGGTACAAAAGTTACATTTGCTCTCACTGTAATGAAGCCTTCAGTGAAGCTACTTCCCTCGAAACGCACATCAAAGGTCATTTAGGTAAAGTTCTACTGTTTATGCTGCTGTCTAAAATGCACTGTGTCTTACTATGATCTTAAGCATAGTACAGTTTTCTTTGTTTCAGATTCCTTGCCTTTACGCTGCTGTTAACCATGCAAAATCAATTGATGCTTAACACACAAATATAAAAAGATTGACTTTGGTTAAGCTGTAGAAGAGAGGGTAAAAAAAATACTAAAAAAAAATAAAATTCCATGTTTCACGGCCTGCACTGCATCCTTGAAAGTAGAATTTTGTGATGAGGCCAATAAAAAGATTAGCAAAGCAGAACAGGTTGATAGACTGAACTGCTGCTTGAAAGGCACCAAAGGCCATAAGGGCAATATTTGAGCAGAATTCACTTACGAATGAGACAAAGCCCATACATGCAGTTGAAAATATTATTTCCCTCCTTCTCCGGGTTAATTTTTTTGTAAGACTTTTATTACAGCACGTACTAGATACTTGCTACTGCTGGTTGTCCTGTATCAACCATGTGTTCTTTCTCTCCAGATTACAAGCCTTTTAAGTGTGAGGAGTGTGGCAAAGAGTTCACAAAGGGTTACTTGCTAAAAAAGCATCAAGAAGTGCATGTGAATGAACGGCGTTTCCGCTGTGGCGAGTGTGGCAAGCTCTACAAGACCATTGCACATGTGAAGGGGCATCGAAGAGTGCATTCTGATGAGCGGCCATATTCCTGTCCTAAGTGTGGCAAGCGGTACAAGACAAAGGTGTGCTTCCCTCACAACACGCTTGACTTGAGGTTTTCCTTTCCAGAGCCAGGGTTTGGAAGAAGTTAGGAGGCTTTGCTCCTGAAAGAACAAATGCCAGCTCGCCTGCCTTTTGTAAGAGCAGAAGCTCCAGAAGGAGCTTTTGTTTCAGTGGGGAAAAGAGGGACAGTCTTAATAAAACCTTCACATTTGTGAAGAAACTGTTCCTTGATGTGTGGAAAAAATTACGTAATAATAATACAGACAAGTCTTTATATTGTTTTACATGAGAAGAAGTCCTCAAAGATGTTGACTTTTACGCGGGAAGCTAAACTACTGCTTGCTTGAGTTTGTCATTCCCTTTGGCTGCCCTTCTCTTGCTTCTCTCTTTGTGCAGAATGCCCAGCAAGTTCATTTCCGTACGCATTTAGAGGATAAGCCTTACGTCTGTCAGTACTGCAGTCGAGGCTTTCGGGAAAAGGGCTCACTGGTCCGCCACATCCGCCATCACACGGGGGAAAAGCCTTTTAAGTGTTACAAGTGTGGGCGAGGGTTTGCAGAGCACGGCACTCTCAACAGGCACTTAAAAACCAAAGGTGAGGTGGCAAAGCTTGTCTGCACTGGGGGGTGTTGTTCTAGGATTTGGTTTGGACAAGCTGGTTTTTGGCTGAATGGTAATGATTTTTCAGCGTGGATCTAACAACCTTTGTCCAAGGCCATTTGTTTATCTGCATCTTAGTTGCATCAGAAGGAGATGCGTTATGTTTTTTTTTTTATCTACATTAATGACTATTTCTATTGTTATCTTTCTGACCAAAAATAAGGCTGAACAAACAGCTATAAACCAGTTCTAATATAAAATCTAGATCATCTAAATAAAGATAACCAAAACAGAATTTGCGTTAAGACTCTAACTGCAGGAGTGCTGTGGACTCTCTGCTCCAAACTCTGGTTTACGTGGTCTCTGCAATGTTGTCACTGCCCTAAGTGGGGAAGACAGACCCTACACTGTACAAGTGAACCCCAAACTGTGAAGTGGTTCTCTTCCAAGGCTGTACACAAAGAGGGAGAAAATTAACATTTTTGCAAAGTAATGCCTGAGAGAGCTTGATTTCTGTGTTGAGGAAGAGGTGAGAAGACTGTAGAACTTATGTTGGTATGGTTAAACTTGCCAATTGTTTGGGGTTTTTTTGGCATTAAATTCATACTAACTTTGAGGATTTAAGAAATCCTGTAAAAACACAAAGTGCGCGAGGAAAATGTCTTAGTAGAGTAAGTTCTCACAGATAATCTTGTTTGATCAGATTAGTTGCACTGGACCTGCTGCTCTTTAGCTCCTAAGCACGGATTTTCAAACTTCTTCAGGTAGTGATGAGGATGTACTGAGATTGTAAAGGACAATACAAGTTTACTGGAGGCAAAAAAAGTTTCCTAGGTAGATACTGAAGTGTAATGCATAAGCAGAAAAGACACACGACTTAAAATATACCAGAAGTCTTACTGTATGTTCTTCACATACAGCTTTTGAAATCCTGTATGGTTCTATGCATCTGAACTTAGTTGTGTATTTTTTGAAATTACATTGACATTCATTTTTGAAGTTACAGTGGACAGTTGCTCTGCCCAAGGCTCAGTTCTGTTGCCTGGTGTGACGCAGGCCTCTTCTAGGCCATTATTTGGCCCGTATTGGTGGGACGAGAGCTTGTTGTCTGGGTGCTCGTTGCCTGTCAGTGGCATCCTGTTGAAGGAGTCTCATTTGTGCTGTGTAGTATTTTCCAGGTACCTGTATTTGAGATGGTTATGAAAAATAATGTTTTCCTGGCATTTTTTGGACTACCATTCAGGTGGCTGCCTCCTTGCTTTAAAAGAGGTGGAAGAAGTGATGGTGTCTGAGGAAAGTCAGTCAGCTGACAACTTAGCTGCAACAGTAATTTCTGAAGATCCTCACACTGTTCTGGTAGAGTTTTCTTCAGTGGTGGCGGACACTCAAGAATACATCATCGAGGTACAAAGTGGGGCAAGCAGCCTTCTCATTCTGAACTTAGCATGGTATTTTGTCAGTAAAAACTGCAGTTGTGCATGTTCCTCATCTAGGTTTCTGGGAGAAGGTAAAATAGGATCTAGCCAATGCTACCCCTGCCTCCATGACCGTAGGAGTAAGCAAGATTAATCTTTTTCAGGGGAGCACTGGGAGCCTACTTCACTACCCTTGTAGTGTAACCTAGGCAGGAAAATAAGAACGCAGGGAAGACTGACAGTAGTTCATCAGAAGGCTAAGACTGAGAATATCTGACCATACCAGATTTTATGTCCTCACAAACTTGCTTCAGCTTTCCCTCAACTTTTATCTACTCTTCTCTCCCATTTCTATTTAGCTTATTTTGTCCAAAATAATCTCTTGGTTTTAACTGGCTGTGGCTGCCAAAAGCAATGAATTACTCATTTCACTTTCTCCCCTTTTGTGACAAAGAGCCAGTACTCATCCGTGCAGAATAACACAGTTCATTTATTAAGTCCCTTTAGTGCTGCCATAGTTTTTCTCCAATAGGAGAAAAATCTGCCAGTTGGCTGAGTCCTCCTGAGAGAGGATGTTCTCTTTCAGTTATTTGTGAGCACTTTGCATTACTTTTAAGTAGCTCTCTATAATGGGATTTGGAGGGAATTTCAAGGAGTTGTTTTTAGAGTAGCTAGTACATCACGGCGGGAAGAGAAAGACTTTTGTAAAAGATCTTAGTGTCTTATATCTTGGTAATAAAAGATTTTTTTTGTAATAATCTAAAAAGGGAATCATCATATTTTGTCTTTCAAGACTGCTACTGAAGACATGGAGACCAGCGAAGCTACTGAAATAATAGAGGGAACAAGACATGAGGTAAAGCAGCCACATAAACTATTACTTTGGGGACTTGCTGTAGATGAAACGAATCACTTTTAGTGTCTGAAAGTCATGCTAAATAAACCCAACTTCAAGTAATTAATTTACCTACCTCTGTAGTTTTGCAGACCTGTCTGTATAAAAACATAATACTGGTCACACAGGGTTTGACTGAGCTCTGTTAACCCCAGATCGTCTCAGTGATGGTGGTTAGTGACTTGCATGGCTTCGTATGTGTGAGCACAGCTGCCGGCTGTGTAGAATTGTACAAGAACACTTCAGCCTTGGGGAAATGATCCTCCTGAGGCATTCCTGAATGCTAGACGTAATGGTTGCTGCAAAGTCAGAGGCTGGCTAGGCTCTTGAATTGCATTCACTCAGTTTAAATGTCTGGGCATGCGTTGTTAATGTTTTTCTATACGCAGTAGTTTGACTTTCTGTAGGAAGTACCCTGCTAGTGAAACATCTTCATTGACATGAGCTGTGACACGTTCTAGGAGTCTGCTCTTCTTGGGGTGATGAGAACTTCAGGGAAAGGCTGAAGGAAATTGGAATTAAATGCTGCTTGTTGTATTGCCCTGCTGGTCATCAAGCACTGTTTATGGTGATGATAATTGTCTGTACTTCTAACAGAGTACAAGGCACTGAGAAGTAACGTGGCCTCATTTCCCTTCATGTAGGTCGACAGCCACATTATGAAGGTTGTGCAACAAATAGTAAATCAAGCAAACTCTGGTCACCAGATCATTGTACAGAACGTCACCGTGGCAGAAAACTCTGAAGTAACCACAGATGCTGCGGACACCATCACCATTGCGACCCCCGAAAGCCTCACGGAGCAGGTTGCGATGACGCTGGCTTCCGCCATTGGAGAAGGAGCAGTGCTGACTACGGAGGGTAGCATTGAGACAGAAGAAGCAACGGTGACGATGGTGGCATCTGAGGACATTGAAATAATGGAACATGCAGGAGAATTTGTGATCGCTTCCCAGGAGGGGGAGGTAGAAGTCCAGACTGTGATTGTGTAATGAACAGCATGCAGCCAGTGACAGATGTTAACGTAAAGCTTACTATTTTTCTCCAGTTTGGGGAATTTGATCAGTCCTAAGTTTGCCATTATAATTCTTCAAAGAAAAGGGAGAGAATGCTTCTATAGGTAAGTGGCTTAACAGGATGGTACAGCCCTGAGATGTTTTCTGTTTAAAATGGAAATAACAGTAGTTAAAAACCTCTGCATGGTTGTACTGTGGAAGTGACAGATATGCCATATTTGACAGTCTCAGTATTTTGTACAGCTGCCTCAAATAAAGGAAGATCCTTTGCAAAGCATTTACCTCTGACCACAGGACAGTAGTGTTCTGGTGTTCAAAAGGTTTCAGAAAGTAAAGTAAATACGTAGGGTCTCCTAAGAGACTACTTAATGATATGCATTTAAAATCAATCAAGAAAACCAAACCTAAGGAGTTCTGGTGTGCATTCACCACCACTCAAAAACTTTCATGCCTTTAACCTCACTACTTTAGTCCTCCTAAGGCATGGTACTGCAGTATTTTTCTTTTATTTTATATCCCGGACAAGTAGCCTTATGTACTGGTGTACGAAAGAATGCATCATTGTACTCTTGCAATGCCAGACGGCCTACTCTGAGAGCTAGTCTGTTGGTGTGTAAAGCCATATTGTATATGATTTTTTTTTTAAAAAACCATATATGTATTTTTAATTGCATATTGTACAGATTTGGCATGTAAATAAATACATTTTTAAAAATAAAGTTATTTAAAGTTCTTACTATATTTTTCCAATTTCTGCTCTATTATAACTAAAACAGAAGACTTTCTGAAAGAGAAGAGAACAGGGCCACTTAACATTGTGCTTAAGAAACCCTTATTGTTGGGCGAGTTAAACATGCCTTTTTTTCCAAAACAAGCACAAGCTTCTAAAAGCAGTCAGTACATCCATGCTTTGGAATCATTCAAGTGATCCCTAATTAGAGGGATTTCAGAAGGTCACTTGCACAGCTGAAAGTTTACTTTTGTCTTCCATCGTTAAGGCAGAGGGTTTTCTTGAGGGACACTGATGAAGTGCCTTTCAGCATTCACCTGGAGAATCCCTGTACACAAGTGGAAGACCATGTCACTGCCATGCTTTCTGAAGTGGCTTGTTCAGTGATTGCAGGTATGGCAGCCCTAGAAACAGCCTCAGCAACTGTCACTTCCCCTGTTGCAAAATGCCCAAAATACAAAGAAATGCCTAAGACATAGTTGAGCCTCTCACTGTGAACAGATCTAACAAACAATGGAATGAAGCTGACAGATGCCAGAAGGATTAAGTTTGTAATCTGCCAGGACCTGTATGTCCAGAGCTCAGTATGAAATTTCTGATACCCTTTTCAGGATGCTGAAATTTTGTCCAGAAGTTCACCATTTTCATGACTCTAAGGCTGAAATGGTATCTTATTTTGAAAGAGCTGAAAATAGGTATGAAGAAAGAGACTTAGCAGGTAAGGAGGAGCAGCACTTGTAGTAGTTTCCTTTCTGAAATTAAGGTGCTCCATACTAGTACAAATTTGCAGTAGAACATGATTTCTCCAGGCTAAGATTCTGCCAGTAATCATGGTTTTTTTCAGCTAAATACATGCAACCTATTCTACATACTGTTAACAGTAATGAGTTAATCATTTGCGAAACAGAGGTACTCACAAAAAGATGAAGCTTCCTCAAAGTTGACAGCAGCTCTTTGTTAGGTCTTCCCTTGCAAGTGCACACACAGATAAAAAATTCACTTCAGTAAGATGGGCGAAACTTGCCTCTCCATACCAGCAAATTCACTACTGCTCCCTCTAACAAGGAAACAAGAGGACTAAGCTTAACCTCAGAGATCTCACCAAGTGAAGTACCTGCTGAGACATTGTTAATCAGAATACTGCTGTAAATAGTAACTCACAGCTGAATACACCCAGCTGGCAGTTACTATTTTCCCGCAGGAGAAAAAAAAAAGTGAACAGTTGACAAATAAGTGCATTCAGGTATTTACTGCTTCCACATGTGTGACATCACTCTATTTCTGTGAAGTCTCCTGCAGGAAGACCTACTTAAGATATACCAAAGGAACTCAGGAACTCAGTTTGCCTATTATACAGTGCTATAATGCAGCATACAAACAGTAATCATAAAAAAAAAAGTTCTTTGTGTATGTGTTCCTTAGCTGAACCTATCTCTAGTACAGCTTGCTTCAATACTGCGATTGTGTCTGAAAAGACTAACAGGCCACTGTCACAACTGGTACGAGTAGTGTTACAGATAAACTTGGAGAACTCTAGTTTTTTGAAGACTGGTTTGCTTTATGAAAAGATAGTTTCCAATTACTTAATTGAAATACAGTAATCTTTTTACAAAAGTTGTTTGGGGCATCAAAGTGCATCAAAGCTAAAAAATGCTTATATATAGAAGTAATATCTTCATGTTTTCTTCTTTCTTTCCAACACTGTAGGAGGCTTAAAGATTTCCTTTAAATTCATCCACACTCCTTTAGAATAAATGTTTTTGTAAACAACTTGTCTGTCACGAGGCTGCAATGTTAGATGGTGGGAACACCCATGTCTTCTGGATTTATACCATTCATTGGAAGTTTGGTTGGTTAAGGCCAAGTATAGATTGAAGCAGCAGTATGCACCCAGTACGAGTGTGAGAAGAATAACAAAACCAAGCATGAAGACAATCCTAGGAAAAGTCAAGAAAAGGTGCTGCAAAGAAAGAAAATAAAAACTTAGTTAAAAAGTTGGAGCATTAAGTCACATGGAAGTGTGTGACCACTGCAGCACGCCAGCTGAAATGCACATCCATACGCACGTGTAACCGTGCAGCCCGAGATAAGGTCACAGTCCTATCCCCCATCCAGCTCAGTGATGGTCCATTCCTGATTGAATCTTTGAGTAAAGCATAGAGATTTCCAGAAATGTATTTCCTCACAAGCCTTGCTAGTATGCGTGAGTATTTGCTACACCCACTTATCTCTGAATGTTTGTATTTCATATTGGAGTTTTGCTTGGGGTTTTTTTGTTGTTGTTTTATTTTTTTAATTAAAAAAATCATTAATGCAGATCATCTGAAAACAAACTGCCAAATTAAGAAGCTACAATCTGGTACAACATCAGGCTTTACTGACATGATACAGTTTAAGCAGCCCTTTTCTGAGTTAAATTCCCATACTGGGGAGTGGTAATGGTACTGCTCAAAGATGAGCAGACATTCCCTGACCAAGATCCCTTTATAAGGGTCCAGAGCTGAAACATCTGTTGTCTAGGATGAGGAAAAGATAAAGCATTTACTACTTCTCATCACCTCACTGCCATACTACAGAAAGGGATGAGGGGATCGAAATGCAAATGACTCAAGTGCTACAGAGACTCTGTCCTGGTCACCCTTTGCTTCTATGTGAGACAAAATATTCAAGTATCTAAATTCCAGGGTGGTAGGGTCCTGCTTTAACATCTACGTGAAAGTATCTCAAGGATTGTTAATGGTTTCCTAAACGTTACTACAGTAGATGGTCATTGGAACATGAAGTCCTTCTTTATGAATCAGATCTGCTAAGTGAAAGCAGTCTGGAGGCAGAAATACAAAGAATGGGAGAGCTGAATGAAGTGCTATGAGAAAAATCCCGTATTTTTAAACTATTCTGCAATAGCCATTTTCTAAACTTAATTAGGCCTGTAAGTTGGTAAAAAACTGCAGTCTGTCCACATTCTGCCTGTGAGAACAGGTGGACTTAAAAAGATTTGTGACAGCAAAGACTGAGCTAAAGCTTTTTATAGGCTTTTTATATAACCCCGACAGCCTAAACTTACCTGAATGAGGAACAGAATGTCCACAGCACGCTCTTGTCCTTGGTCATCAATGTAACTCCCATGCATCATATTTGACAGCAGCACCACGTGGATGAGAAATGCTGCTGTGATGATTGCAATGGTTGCAGCCATGGCAGTCAGTGTGAAGAGGTAAAGGAAGAAATACTTTGCATTGAAGGCACCAATGCAGTTGTTGACCCACACACAGTGGTGATCAAAACGATGTATACACATACTGCAGAAACCTGATGAGAAGTGAGTGACAAGACAGTTCAGTGCTTTGTTTTTTAAGTAATCGATTAGATTTTTACACAGTTTAGGATAGTTTTTAATCTGAAAAAAATCTGAGAATTATGGTCATGATTTAGCTGAGAGCTTTTTAAGCAAGTACTTTAGTTTCAATTGTGTATCATAAAAAAAAGCCAATACTAAAACCAAAGACATGTATCTCATTTCCTCTTTTTTTCCCCAAGACAGCTCAAAGACTTTTGTTTCTCTGACAGTACTGTCTAGCAAAGCACATGAAAGGTAGATATTGTAGCTCCCTGCTTTATTTTAGATGATAACAGCAAATTCTGCAAGAGAAACACAAAATCCTGAACTCAGGTCTTGACACGTTATAATTTTTCATTTAACTTCTAGATGCTCAAAAGTTTGCCTGTTCCTGACCCAAAATGACACCCTTGGAACCAGTAATTTCTGTGAGAAGAAATAGCAGCCAAACAGTTTTATGGATGGGCAAAGGGCAGCTGTGATCTGAGACCTCAGTAAAACAAACACACTCCTGTGTGCATCAAGCTGGATAACAGAACAGATGTAGTGTGAACTGCAGTTATTGATGGAGAATTAATTTGGGAAAGTATTACTGTTACACTTATTAAGGAAGTTAAGATTCTTACTGCAATGTTTTGATCTGGCTGGCTTCTCCATGTTGCATGTAGGACATACGATGCCTTTCTGAAATAATACACCATCATACGCATAAATCTTAACCAATGATGCATGATTTGATTTTGTTATTATACCTGTGAAAGAAACAAGAAAAACAGTAAAAGTAATGGTCTTGGTAACATTTTTTAGGTTCTGTTTTCAAACAGCTACAGCTCACAATCAGCATGAGCTTACCAGGATTGGCCTGGGAGCAGAGAATGAAGCAGCCCATGTTCCCAGCCAGCAGCAGGTAGGGCAGCAACAGGAGGAGGAGGTGGAACTGCAGCTCCCAGCAGTAAACAAACACTTCCCATGTGTATTCCCCATACACTGCAGCCTGCAAGGCTATGTGCAGGACAACAAACAAACAGCTTCTGTAACAGAAAGGGGACAGTCTATTTAATACTCAGCATCCTGATTAACAGGTCAAGTACACTCAGAGGTGATCAGCAAAGATTCCAAACGCAAGGAGACACCTCTTTTAGGTTTTCAGGCCAGCATGGATTGCATATTAATAGTGTTTTCTCCATCCAGTGGCTTCTCCTTCTCTTCTTCCTACATACACTCTTTTAAATATGCCAGCTAAATTCACTTCCATTATTGTCATGTCCTTGGGATTTTTTTTCCAACAGTAGAGTCAAGTACAAAGCACCCTTGGTGCTGACAAAATATGCCACAGCAATAGGCCACAAAACATTCTGCCAGAAGACATTTGCTCTGTGCTGCTCTGAAAGCAAAGAAAACCCCTGTAAAAGGCAGTCTTAAAAAGACTATAATAATATAAGCAGCTGTTAGGAAATAAGCGTGGCAGGAGGTTCACAATAGCGAACACTAGTTCCAACCTGTTGGCAGACCTACAGCTTCTTCGAGGCAAGTTGCACAACCGTTTGGCATGCAGGTTTGTTTGGCATGCAGGTTTGTTTGGCATGCATCATGCTGAGCAACAGCTTCCAGCAGCCTGGCAAATAGATGCTCAGATAAGCCACACACTAGGAGAGCAATGTTCACGTACTACAGTTCTCTGCATTATACATCAGTTTACTGGACTTTTATTATGAGTTTTAAGTAAGTAGTAATGTTTATTTCACTACAGCGGGAAGTCTGTTGCAGACAAGCTCTCCTCTACTGCTCTCTCCTACACCATTTCTGTGCATAATCCAGCAGGATCCTGCAGAGTCTCCTCTCAACTCCAGGGCTACAAGAAAATACCCTCAAGTGCTGTGCCTCACTGGACTTCTGCATGAACTGAAAAATCTCTTGCTTGAATGAGGTGATGCAGTCAAAGGGATCTGTGGAGGATCAAAGTGCCTCCAGCACACAGCATACTCTAGCAACCACAGCTACACGAGGCTCATCAGATAATTGCTCTGTTGCTGACTGCACATTTGACAGTGTAACCACTCTCTCTTAGGCTGTGTTAACAGCAGAGAATCTGCACAGCAGGCAACAAAACAACTGCAGCACACATTCAACAGCTGTAGATGTTATGCCCCTGAAGTGTCTGTCATACTGCAGTTACTGCCTCCAGAGGAAAGGTATTTAAATCATTCCTGAAGCTGATCCTAAAGCACCAAAGTTTACAGGAAACTAGAAAATTCACCTTAATACAGCAGGCTGCACACTGGCAGCTGTACAGCTTCCCCTTGAGCCACCTGGACATCCAAGCTGCTGGACTAAGACTAATGGGATTTGAGGGAGAGGATGGGGATCGCTAGTTCTGTCTAAACGCGTTCTGCAGCTGCCGGAGAGTCTGTTGTAATTCTCTCGTGGATGCAGTCTCCACCAGTGTGACCGACATCTGTTACACTGGAAGCTACTGAGCCACATTATCTTTATTTGTCAATATGTTCAAATATTTCAGGGTACCGTCTTCTCAGCAATAAGCAAGGAACAGAAAGACAGCAGTGTGGCAAACCTTAAAGGGAATCCATAACCCCTGACAAGCACCCCCAATGAAGAGAAAATATCTAAGGATGATACTGAAAGCTCTGATGGTGGCAGGAGGTCACCAATAGTGGCCAGAAATACTAGTAAAAAATGTCAAAAGCATAAAACAAAACTGCAATACCTTCTGTGGAAGAGCCTGTGAAGTGCCCTCTGTGTCACTCTCTGGAGCTGTGTGGGGATTACAAAGGACAATACCTGAAGCAAATGAAAACGCTCTGTTACCTGAATTGCACATTGCTTCTGCCTTGTGGATCGTTTAAACAAAAACGTAAGTCACCTAATCCCTCAGTTATATATCGTTGTAGCCATATCACTGGGGAGGAAGCTCATTTTTGGGGGCATTTGAGCTCCTCAGCGTATAGGCAGGCATGTTGCTGGGGTTTCAAGAGGGGAGTGAGGTTCCATATTCTTGGGAGCCCAGCAGGCACAAACAAATGTATCTGGGTTAATGTGTGAAAGTTATAAGGAGCTTATATCGGGTTATAGACTGGGTAACTGGTTAAGCAGGGGATAGAACTGAGCAATTTCCGAACTACAATATGCTTCATCAGGACATCTGACGGATGCAAGCGAAGATAAGCAAAGGGATAAAGCCTGCTATCCTCCAGAAAAGAGGAAAAAAAACCACAAACAAACCAACCCCAGCCCCCCCAGCTTCTTCAACTACAGCTATGATCCAGTCTGATACCTCCATGTCTATCTAATTGCTGTTTCAAAAACAGCTAGATACAATGAAGAAGAAAACTGCCTGTCTTCATTCAGCGAAGTCCTAAGCAATAGTGTGTGACTGCGGAACTCTGACTCTGCTGTTCAGAAGATGACAGATCTCTATAGCAACACGCTGCTCCATCAGTGGTGGAGGAATTAGAGCAGCTGAGCCTATTTCTAGCTGACATGGAAAGAAAATATGCAGTGAGAGCTTCTCGTCTCAGAAGTGAAAGACCAGAAGGCAAAAAACATATGTAGAGTTGAGATGTTAAATATTTTTCTTTTCACTGGTATGCCTCATATCAGCAGTTCAAGTGACGAGTCTTTTTTAAAAGAGGCTGTGTACTACAATAGGAAACACATTAGACAACTAGACAGAAAAGCAACCTGCATGCAACTGCAAAATTCAAATCTAAATTACTTGTATGTGTTAGTACAGTCTAACATTACGTTCAACATCCTTTGTTCCCCCACATACAGTACAGCAACCTCCTGTATTTCAGCCATGCCCTACACCAAAGTAAAAAGCTCTCACAAATACAATTTGTGCTTGCAGTGATGACGAAAGTAGGAGAGAATGAGAAGACCTGTACAATGAATACAACTGAAACACTGGGAGCAAGGAAAACAGACCGGGGGGTAGAAGCTGACTTGCCACAGAGCTAGAAACAGCTGTGCCCTGTGCAAGTTAATTATTTCACAATGAATACTTTAAAAGATCTTACAGGACTGCAGTCAAACAATTCCAACAAACTTCCAGGCTTCTATGCTTCATTAATTACAGGCAGAAATTAATTTAAAATACAGTGACTAGAGAAACTATTTAGGATTACCTATATTTATTTCATGCATACAAGTATCCATTACATTTCTCCAGACAGTGACTTTACATCACAGCAGTATTTTAATTGCTGATTGTTACACATTTCATAGAAGCAGCTATTAAGGAATATGGGAAAATAATAAATTTCTCTGCACAGTGATCTTCTGGTCTATAAAGCAAAATAAAAAGAAAGTGTAATACTAGTAATAAAAATCAATGTCTGTTTAGACTCATGTAAACAGCATTAAATATTATTTACAATTTAAATGACAATTCTCTTATCCTTTCCCTTCTACCTTTTTTTCCTTCTTCATTCAGACACAGCCCAACAGACAGAAAAATAAGCCAGTGCCTTTTCAATTCATTCTCTGTTTTTACAATAAAATGCCAATTCTTAATCCTCTTTTAAAGCTCTTCATTCCTCCCTCTTTCTTAGGAAGCAACAGCCTGCAGCATTATTACAGACTCACATTAAAGATCTTCCCCTAAAATATTTGCTACCAGTTGTAATTCTCTCCCTGTTTTAATCCTCAAACCTCCCCCCACCTTCTTCCTCTTAATGACAGCAGCAAATACTACAAAATTGCAAATACTTGGGGCCTCATTATGGTTTAATTTCTCAAAGCTGATGTGTTACGGTGTCACTGATCAATGTATGCTTAGCATTGCGAGAAGCAGTGACTGCAGCCGGCCAGACTGGCACATGCAGGAACGGGAGCTGGAAGATGCAAATGGTTTTTTTCTACCTGCTTTGGCAGGATTTCATCAGCTGATATGAAGCCTATTTCTATTTTCAATCCCAATTAGCACTTACTTGAGAGCAGTTGTCAAAATAGGACGAAATATACCATATTGTGACTCTCACCATGTACACTAGCATTTTTTATGGAGGAGAAATTCAGCAGTTGCACTAATTTTAGCACAATGAACTAGGACAACAACCAGAACAGGGGCTGATCATTGCTCTGAAAGCTCAGCTTTTTACCTGGCTTGCACCATTGACACTTCTTGCGAGGAAACTCTCCTTCCTTCCTGAGCAGATGCAGAGTAAAGCAACAGTAGTGAGAACAAAACACAAATAAATCAAGAAGAGTGTCAGAAAGTCCATCCTGAGCCCTGCAATGCAACAGAAGCAGCTTATTAGTGCCCTTCAGTGCCAGCTCTCTGCAGCAGTGCCTGGGCCTAGCCATACTTCATTTAGTGCATCGCTAAAACACAGGAATCATAGAAACGTCTAGGTTGGAAGGGACCTTTAAGATCATTGAGCCCAACCATTAACGTAACACTGCCCAAAACACTAAACCATGTCCCTCAGCACCACGTCTACCCATCTTTTAAATACCCCCAGGGATGGTGATTCCACCACCTCCCTGGGCAGCCTGTTCCAGTGCTTGATAACCCCGTGAAGAAATTTTTCCTAACATTCACCCTAAACTTCCCCTGACACAACTTGAGGGCGTTTCCTCTTGTCCTATCGCTTGTTAATTAGAAGAGACCGAATCCCCCCTCGCTACAACCTTTCAGGCAGCTGTAGAGAGGGCTAAGGCCTCCCCTCAGCCTCCTCTGCTCCAGGCTAAGGCCAGCGGGCACACCCCATCCCCTCCACGACAGCGGAGGATTTATTTCAACGTTTTACGTTATTTCTGTACAGGCCGGGACGCAGCAACAGGGCAGCTTATCCACGGGGGACGGAGCAGCTGCGTGTCTGCCAGGCCTCGGGGCTCCGCGCCCACCCGCGGTCTGCCTGCAGCGGGGACAGCCCCAGCCCCGACGCCCGGGCGACGTGACCGACGGCCGGCCCGGAGAAGCCCCCGACGGCGCCGGGCCTGCGGCCCCCGGGCAGCAGGGTGCCCTGGAGACACAGTCGGGGCCTGCGGGGCGTCGAGGGCGCCGCTCCCCAGCCCCGAGGGATACCGGGCGGGAAGGGCGCTGGCCCGGGGGACGCCCGAGGGGACGGAGCTCCCCTCACCGGCTCGCCGCCGCCCCTCCCCAGAGGCCGGCTAATCGATCGCCGAGCCGCCGCCCCGGCCGCTCGGCGATCTGCGGCGGCGGAAAGGCCTGTCGCACCCGGAAGCGGAGGTGTCCCTCGCCCGGCGGCCGCTCCCGGAGACCGGGAGAGCAGCCCGGCGGATCCGCTGTGCCCGAGGTCCGTTTCCAAGGACGGTGCCTCTCCAGCCGGCGTCCGGCAGCCGCTCGGGCCGGGCCGGGCCCAGCAGCTCCGGGGAGGCGGCCCTTCCCCAGGCTGAGGGGAGCGGGTTGGCGGTGTCGGGCCGGGGCCGCCACTGGGCCACACACCGGGAGGCGGCTCCAAACCGAGCCAAAAGTCAGCCGTCGCCTCCTGAAGGCGCTGAGGCTGTTGGGGAGAGCCGTTGGTTCTGGCCTGCCTTCCTGTGCTGCAGAACGTGAGAGTCAAAGCAGTAGAAACGAAAGTTAAATCATTTTTATGAATCCCAGAGTTGCGTGTAGAGTTCTTACGGTCCTGGGCAGCTCGTTCCCCTATAAGTTGAGCGCAGTTGATGTGCTGTTTCTTCTGTTTGCAGAGGTTCTGTGTAATGCTGCCAGCTGTCATGATGCATCCCGTGTAATTTCTTCGGAATCTGGAAAAACTTCTTCAGATTTGTTGCCTTTGGTGAAATCGCCTCTCAAGCAAAATCCTTTTGTTGTTTACCAGAGCTCTGAGCATTACATTCCACTTTTAATAGGGAGCCTCCTCGCACACCATCATGTCCCGCGTGCTGTCAGAAGTCAGGGTGAGTCTGCTCAAGTACCGGCAGCGTTCCCACCTAGGACTGGGCTGAGGTGGACTAAAGCTGCAGGAGATAAATGTCCTGTACTGGTTCCTTACATGGTGGCTGTCAACTGAAACCGTCCCCACAGCCGGCACAGTCTGTGCTCTCCAGAGCGCTGCTAATGAGCGGCTGATTGGGTTACGGTGCCTGGGTAGAATTTGCCATAGAAACTCAGCCGGTTGCTGCCACCGGGTAACTGATCCAAAACCTTTGAAGCTGCTGTGATGATTTTGCCAGTACTGGGTCCCAGTCTGCTGCTGGCTGGATCTCGGGCACAACAGGTAAGCCCTCTGAGGGGTGCTTGGGCTGCTTTGACATGGAGAGGAAATTAGTTGGCTTGGTCAGGAGACACGGCGGCAGGAGATGAGGTTGGGTTTCAGGAAGGGGATCTTTTTTCCCCTGGTAAGTTCTTGGCCCACAACGCACCAAACCAGAACCTGAGAGAGAGAAATGCAGGCAAAATATTGCCAGGGCACAGCCATCCTAGAATGCAGCCGGAGGCACTTTGCTTCTAATAGATGATGTTGTGAAAAAGCCATTTTTTCCCTTCCTACTGATACAGCAAAATTTCTGTACTGCTCCAGGTACAGCTGTAGATTCGTTTGGGACATTGGATATAACCTGGCAAATTTGGCAGTGTAGAAGGGTGTCCTGATTTGAGCAATACAGGACTAATTTCTCCTCTAATGCTTGGGAAAACTGCACTTTTAGAAGGCTCTAGTGTCTGAATTTGTGAAAATACTTACTTTCTAGCCAGCTAGAGTATGTGGGTTTCAAGGTCTCAGTGTTTTTGAGTTAGCCAGGTGCGGGGATGAGGAGGAGCGAGACCCAGGCACTTGACTCAAGCTGGCCAACAGGATTATTTCATACCATGAACGTCACATTCAATATAAATTAGAAAGTTTGCTGTGAAGTTCTCTCTCCCTTGATGGCTGCCATCCTGAGAACTTCTTGCCTTGGTGCCAGACCCCTGAGCCCTTCCCTTCCTCCTGAGGCTGTAGCGCTCGCAGTGTCCGACATTAACTGTCCATTGCTGGGAGTGCACAGCTTCCTACGGATATAATTGGCTGAGTATAATCCTTGTATATTTTATATTGGTATCAGTATCAGTATTGGTTCTTTTGTATTATTAATATTAATTATTTAGTATTATTGTATTAAATCTGTTTATATTTCAACCCTCCGGTTTCCTTATTTTTCCCTGATTCCCCTTCCCAGGTGGGGAGGGGTCATCAGGTGATAGAATAATTGTCTCAATGACAATAAATTGTTGTAGGTTTCTCAAACCATGACAAAGGGGCCCTGGGATGGGGGGCTGGTGGCAGCGTGGGCACAAGGTGGTTTATTTGTCTGCGGGCAGACAGGCAGTGTTTGTGCCCTGCACTACCAGCAGGAGCTGCAGCCAGTACTGCCGACCAGGGCCCGGCAGCAGCGCTGGCACGGAGCTCCATCCACCCTCATTGACCTTATAGGCTCTGCTCAAGGACAAAACATCCAGCAAATGACTTTAATAGAGGGTTGAGTCTGAGAGAAATGAAGCTGATTCAATCCAAGTGCTGTGCAAATCAGTGAAAAGTCTTGGCTGATCAAAATCTAGCAGAGGATCTTCAAGGAAACAATCTTTTCATTAGCTTGGAATCCCATAACTAATTTCTTGCAGGGATTAAAATTCACTGTCAGTGTTTTAAAGTACTCAAGTCACTTAAAAATGGAGGGAAAAGAAGCAATTACCTCACTTGCTGAAAAAAAAAGAAAAAGAATACCCATTGCAGGATTTTTGTCTGCCTGTTTGGACACTGAATAGCGAAGAAGATCCCCTGATGTTTTCTAGGAAGGTGTGTGCATTTCTGTGTCAACATGGGAGAGCAGTGCACGCTCCCCCCAGCGTGCACCCATGGATCTCAGCTGCTGAGGAGGAGATTCGTGTTTGTGCAGAACCTACGAGAAAGGAGCCATGTCCCGTCTCTAGCAGAGCATGACCGACACCAGAGCTGGAGAGGACAGGAGGAGGAGGGGGTCTCAAGTCCCTTGCAGCAATGACATGTGTGAACAAGAAAGACACGAGCACAAGGAAGACCTTTCACCGCATCGCATGGTGAAGGTTGGGCAGAGCTGGTTCCTGCAGCTCTCCTTTGTAAGGCTTTATCAGATCCCATGTCAAGTCTCCCAGGTTTCCTGGAGAGGTTGCGTCCCATCCAGCTCAATGCTGCCGACAGCTTAGCCCGTGCCCGTGCCAAGGGAAGATGGGATTGCTCTGTGGTCCATGATGGGATGCAGACGGCCCCTCCTGCTGGTGCCACAGCAGGACGTGTAATACCCTAAAACCTCTTAGTGTGCTAAGCCCTGGGATCTCTAAGTGCTGAGAAAGCAGAGGAGAAAATCAGAAATAGCAGCTTAACGAACAGTCGGTGCCAGCGTGGGGGTCTCTGCTGCAAAATGCTCTCAGCCGCTCCCCGCTGCGAGGACCCCCGCTCCCCCACACAGAGCAGCCTGGCTGGGGACAGTTCTCCTGGCGAGCCCCGCAGAAGTTGGTCCAGGCCCCCAAATCTCTGCAGCAAACCATGAATTGTTTAGCAGACACGTACTCCCAAAATCTCAGGTTTTCCACGCAAATTGCCAGCGGTGGGGCCAGCAAGGTCTCAGCACACCCAGCTGCTGTTTGGGAGCAGCGACAGCGTGCCGTGTCTCTGCTGCTTTGCAAAGCGCCATCTCTGTGTTTGCCTGTGGGGATGAGGGATTTCCCTCCATGGGCACTAATCTGTTTTACCTCCTTCCAGCTCCTAATTCCCCCCAGATCTGCGGGCTCAGGGCAGCACCAGACTCAGCCAGGACCAGCACGGCAATTAGTTTGTCCGCACTTCTCTTTGCGATGGAAATAAAGTTAATTAGGAAAGCAGAAGGCAAGAAAGACCTTTCTGCATGCCTGGTGCTGACTCAGAGCAGCTGGAGGGGTGCAGGTCTCAAGTAAGAAGTCCAGGAAGGGACAGCCACCCCCTGCCCGAGGAGTTGCCCTGGCTCTGCCCCAGCACCACGGCACAGCAGCCGTTTCGCCTACCCCTGGACCAGTGTTACATGTGAGGGCTGTGCCCCCAGCGCCCCGGGGGCTGCAGCAAGGACGTGGGAGCAGAGGAGATGCCCCCGGGAGCCCATCGGGTAGGTGGGACACGCTTCCAGAGGCAATGGAGGAGAACCGAGAAAGCTTCGACCCCGTAGCGGGACAAACCTGCCCCCGGTGAGAGCACGCCAGGCTCGCTTGGATGGCTGCAGACTTCTGTAAGTGCTTGAGCTGTAGGGTGTAGAGGTGGAAGGGGGTTATACAGCTCCTCGCAGCAGGGTGATGGTTGCTGCTCTGCCCAGCTTTGCCATAGAGCTCAGCCCAGAGCAGCAGAGCTGGGGCTGTCCTGGTGCTTACTGGGCTCTTGCTGGAGCCTTCAGAGCCTGTGCTCTGCAGCCCCAGGGGTACCCTGGTGTTTGCTCGCTGATGGATTTCATCCTGCTATTTCCTGACTTGTCCCTGTGCTTCACTCTCAACACTTCCCCTCCGGTCCTTGCCATCTGTACCCGTTAACACGGGCAACAGCTTTGTTTCCTCTTTAAATAATAACAATAATAATAACCCCTGATTTTTATGTAGTATTTTAATCAGTACTGCTGTACAAAGGAGGACAAGACTATTACACCTATAATGTTCGTGACAGTGTATTGCTTGGTCCTTTTTAATATTTCCTTATGAAGGCAGCACTTCTAGTGCCTTCTGTAATACAGCCTTGAGTAGCTGTTTGCAACAGCAGAGCAGGCTCAGGTTATTAATACAGATTTCTGCGGTAATGCTGTGTTGCCTGCCCATCCTCACGATTCTGCTCTCAGAGCAAGCTGGTCCATCTTATCTGTGCTGAAAACGGACATGAGAAGAGATCCTTTCATCTCCCTGGCCTATAATAAGGTATTAAATAATGTTTTCAGTGCTACTGAATTTTGACCAAGATTTCCCAGGTCTCAAAGGAGCAGAAGAAATGTCTTTCGGTCATTCAGATCAGAGCCAAGCCGCTCCAACAGTGGTGAGGTGGAGGTGTGAAGGGATGCCTTTGCTGTGTTGGCAGGAGCATGGACTGGAGTGAACTGGGACCCTCTGGGCTGCCCAGGCCGGGGGGGAGCAGCCGCTCAGGGACACACACAAAAAGCCGGCAAAGGCTGCTGCCGGGCTCTGTGCCTGTGTGCCTGTGCTTGAGACTTTTTGATCCGAAGAGCACAAAACTCGAGGTGCGTTCGTGAGGATGTTTTCTCAAGCCATTCTGAGTCCTTGTAATCTCTGTAAGATAATTTGCCCAGGCAAAATAGTCTGCGTTTTATTTTTGTCAATGTTTAATGTGTGTTAAGTAGCACAGATGGAGTAAACCTGGGAGTAAAAAGCATCTTCACAGACAGCTAAGATCAAATGGAGAGAAAATCTACGTGCAAATGAATTTAGCAAGTGTTAGTGGACAATGCAGGCACTTACACATCAGCGGTGTCGAAAGGGCATCCGAGTGAGCTGCAGAGATCAGCTGGTCTGATTTACCTTGGGCAAAGATAACTTCTGCAGATGTTTAGGGCCCGATTTCTCCTTGAACATCCTTGGAGCCGATCCTAACCCTTCAAATGAACCACAAACAAGTCCTTTTGAAAATCCTCCTCTTTGTATTTCAGGATGCTGTGATCAAGTTAATACTATACACAGGACAGGGAGGCACAAAGAAATATTCCCAGGAGAGCTGAGAGGATCTGGCAAATTAATGAATTTGCAGTAATTTTGCAGCTGCACACTGCTAAAATACTGAGTATTGAGAAGAGTTAGTTACAATAAGGCTGTCTTAAGTCATTGGATGATCTGTTCCTTAATGTGACAAGCCAGGGAAATAAAATAATCATTTTGGTAGACAAATAAATACAAGCGGATGCCTAAGTGCACCTCCCTGGGAGGAGGGGGATTTGGTGGGTGCCACCGACGGGTGAGACAAAGGCTGTGCAAGGCCACAGTCTGGGTGCCAGCTGTAGCCCCGACCTTTCCAGTCAATGCAGCTTCCTCACTGCTAATGGCGCTGGCACTGCCAGCAGCCTGATGATAGAAAAATAAAAGCTATTTTTTAGGGAAATATACAGGAAAAGTGTCGCTCTTGGGGCATCTCTTCCCATGGTGGGGGAGCGCAGTGTAGACTAGAGCCCCCACGCCCAACAGGATCCATGTGGCATCTAGAGGAGCTAATGTTAAGGATGGAAAATGCATCACAACTTGTTTTCCCCCCTTCTTTTCCAGTTGCAGCCATGCCAGCAACCAACCAGGGCTGGCCTGAGTCCTTTGGGTTCAAGATAAGCGGGACCGGTCCGTGCTACATCCTCTGGGTGCAGGAGGGCAGCAGCGCAGCGGTGGCAGGGCTGCGGCCGGGCGATGAGGTGCTGGAGATCGAGGGGCAACCCGTTTCCTCCCTGGGCTGCGAGGCACTGCTCGGGCTGGCCAGATGCTGCAGCAATGTGCCCCCCAGCATCGGGGTGGTCTCCCGCCTGCAGTACGCCGACATCCCTCCCGGTCCCCGGGGATGCTTCGGCTTCGAGCTGGTGAGCGGCAGCCCCCCGCAAGTGGCCAGTGTCAGCCCGGACTCACCTGCTGCTGCCTGTGGGATTGAGCCAGGGGACTACGTGCTGGAAGTCAACGGGATGCCGGTGATGCTGCAGGAGACGGCAGCCGCCCTGGTGGGGTCCTGCCATGGGCAGTCCCTGCGGCTGGGGCTGCTGCGGCTGCAGCACAGGGCCAGCATGAGGGACTCCATCCCCAGCGCCGATGCCGTGCGCCAGGAGAGGAAACAGAAAGCGCAGGAATTCAGCAAAATGGTAAGGCCGCAGTGTGGGGCGAGTGTGGGGGGCTCTGGGCAACCCCCGAACCAAGCGGTTTGGAAAATGCCGCATTCAGCCTTTGCAGCGCTCTCGGATGGGGGGATGCTCCTGGCTTGGTCACAGAACTGGGGTGCAGACTGGGGACTTCAGTGCCCAAGAGAAGGGTCTGATAATTACCAAGAGAATAGGTGGATGCTGCAAAGAGCTTGGACATCCTGTGGGGAATGACCCCAAGTACTTATTCCTTTGTGCTACAAGAGTGTGTGGAAACCCACTGGGGCAGATCCCTCCCTCCTGTGCATCCCTTCAAAGTTTGAGCATGTCATCCTGCAGATGTTTTAGCTCCTATTTCACTGCAAAGGGAAAACATCGATGTGATTACATCTTCATTGTGTTCCTGAAGGCTGCCTAGTGGGTAGTTTACCAAACACATTGCCTCGTGCTAATTATAAATTTGATCATGGTTGTTTTTTTAATCTTTCTAATTTCCATTTCAAAGTAGCCTTTTAAAATACTGTTATGAAAATAACCAGGCTTGTGGGGTTTTTTTGATCCTGAGCTAATAAAGGAACAAGACCTTCATAAAGAGATTCGTGGGTATCATCAGCTGAATCCTCTCAGTCAGTTTCTACATTAAAGATTCACAAGTATGAACTGAGGTTCGGATTCATAAAGCAGAGCATCGCATGTGAAATATATACCTGCTGATTACAGGAGATTAACAAGAGGATGAGAGGTTGTTCCACGCTGCCTCCATCTCGTGAAGTCACATTAAATCATGTAAACGTTTCCTGGATGATCACCGGAGAGCACTTTTGAAGTGAGCAAACTGGTCGTGATGCTGTGAGCACCCGCAGCAGCACTTCCACCACCTCCCTTCCCTGCCCAGCAAAGCCACCCATGACAGCCCTGGCCAGCAGCAGGTTTGCAGGGCAGGCGTGCTGCTGGCTCCTGGGCAAAGGAGTACAGCTTGGCTGGCAAACACCTCTCTAGAGGGAGCTAATGGCGCAGATGTTTTAAGTGGCCTCATTTTTTTACATGATGCAGAAAATAATAAAACCCAGCAGGGTGCTTTACCCCCTCATTTACCGAGGAGCTCGGCTCTGGTAGGTACTGCTGGTGCTGTGAGCACCCAGGTACTCCTGCCCACCCACCACAAGGCTGGAAGGTCAGAGCGTGCTGGTGTCTTGCATTTTGTGCCTGCACTGCCCGCAGGTGACTCACAAGCCTGAGGTACAGAAGCTTTTCCCACCCTCATTCTTTTGGCAGAGCCCCTGTTGGAATCACGCTCACCTGGCAGACAGACCAGTGGCAGCGTTAGTGGCAGCGGGGCCAGGGCTGGAGCCAGGCTGTGTGAGCTGCATGTCCCAGCAGCCTGGGGGCATCACCAAAAGCACTGAAGGTGCTCAGGGTCTCAGTTCCAGGTCAGCATCTCCTCCTGTCCCCTGCACACTCAGGGACATGCTGGGGACCTCACCAACACGAGGGGTGGCAGCATCCCGCGTTCCCACCCACCAAACTGTTCCACTCAGCCCAGGCAAAAATTTAACAACGGCATCCTGGGATTCAGCCCACCAGGAACACCACGGTCTTTGTCATTCCTGTGCTGGACCTCAGGACTGAAAAGCATCTGAGCCCGCCCTGGGGGACGCAGCTGCCTTGGCTGCCCCAGATTCAGTAACCTTGAAGCGCTGCTGCTGGGAGCCCCTGCAGCGCTCGCATGGTGGCTGCGCAAACCCAGCAGCACCTGGAGGGTTGTACTGGGGGTCACAGCGCCGGCAACAGCCCTCCCTGTGGAGCTGCCAAGTGGGACGAGTATCTGGAGGAAACAGCTCTTCCTCTTCCCTGGAAGGGGAAGCTCTTCCCCTTCCCCAGGGGCTTGACCAAGCGATGCCTGGTGGCTCCCATGCAGTGCTGCCGCAGGGGTGCACAGACACAGCCCTGCATGCACCCCCTGTGTGACGGGCAAGGGTGAGGGGCTCCGCTTGCTGCTGCTGCTGCTGCTGCTTCCCCTTGCGCCCACAGAGCTGGAGGGAAGCAGTTAAACCTGCTGCCAGCACAAAACTGTCACCTCGCAGGAAAACCTAACACACGCAGGGACTGCAGGGTGGTCACAAGGAGCCTTCTGCATCCCACGTGTACTTGCTGCACCCAGCCAGGCTGGGGGCACAGCAGCAGCACCCACTGCTCAGCACAACCCCGGGGCAAGGAACAGCCCCCTGGCCTGGGAAGGGACTAACAAGGAGGGTCCCATGCAGGGTAATGCATGGGTGATTACCATGCTGGATGGTAATTAGCTAATTACTCTGCCTGTCATGGCTGTCACAGGTGGAGAGGACAGGACAGTGGCTGGGAGCTGCCAATGCCATTTCCAGGGCCAGTGCTCACGTTCGCGGTCCCTCTCCCCGCTTCCCTGCAGCCTCCTGGAAGTAATGGCAGAACAGTGCTGCCTGGCAGGATCAAGGCGTGATTAGAGGCTTAAATACCTCCAAAAGCCCATTGCGGTGTCCTCTGCCAGGTAGACTCCAGACCAATGCACCAGCTCCCCACCCAGCCACGCCAGAGCCTCTCCTGCAGGGACACTTATGACCCAGCGGAGTTTCAGGGTTTGCTGTCACACCCCTGTTTCCAGTGCAATGTTTATAACACGCACAATGGCGATACCAGGGACGTGTTGTGAGGCCCCAGCAGTGCTGTGTGATGGGCTGATGACTGAAGTTTTGCTTTCCTTCCCGTGTGGGTTCCCTCCTCCTTGGCTGACCAGGTGCTGCAATGAGAAGGACACGTTTTCTGCACTGTCAAGTGCCTCCGTACGCACGGTTAACTGCTCTGCTGCTCAACGCCCCATCCCTTTTCTTTCCTGTCTCCTGTGCTGCAGGTGGATGACATCCTTGGTGACCAGCCAGAGGTCAAGGAGAAGGTGTTCACCATCCTGAAGCAGTACGCGGCAGAGCGGAAGGTGGACTACTTGGCCTATGCCCTCTGCATGGTCCTTACCCAGGAGTCCCACCAGCATCTGATTGACAACATCAGGTACAGGGTGTCACCAACCTTTACGCTGCTGTGCTGGTCATTAAACCACGGGCATCCATCCATCCATGGCGGAGATGAGTATGCAGGGCTGAGCGGTGCCAGCATGGGTCAGGAGGTTCCCGCAGGGAAGATGCTGGCATAGCCAGACCCTCTTTCCAAGGGGCAGCTGAGCAGAGCCTGGTGAGGTCTCAGCCCTGCATGCCTGTGTGGCTGTCCTGCCTGGTGTGGGACGGGGAGATCTGCAGCTGCCCGGTGGCCGGCATTGCACCAACCCTGGTTGTCCCCGTCCCTGCAGGGAATGGTGGTCACCAGCCCCATGGAGCCACCGCCTCTGCCTGCAGCAGAGGACGTGGCTCCCGTTTCTGGCCGTCATTTTGAAGGGAGATGGGATTAACTGCAGGATGGCTGGCGATTCTCTAAGAGCCTGGCCAGAAAATAAACGGAGTTCTGCAAGGCGAGAGCTGGGGGTGGGCGAGGGGTCGGCCAGGGCTGCCAGCAGCTCTAGTAGCAGAGGTGGCTAGGGGGGGTCTCTGTCATGTCCATGGGCTGCCTCCAGGCCAGCACTGCCTGCAGCATCCCGGGGTGCCGGGGCTGTGGTCACTCATCCCAGGATGCTCTGTCAATGCTCTTGCTTGGACTCAGGGTCCCCGGCACCTCTTGAGCCCCCAGCAGAGCGGCCGTGTCATGGGTGTGCAGCCAGTGCACCTGGTCCACTGCTCTTCTCGCAGCACGGGCCAGCACTGTGGGATGGTGCCAGCGCTGGTGCATGGACACGTGGTGGGGATTACGGCCAGGCTGAGACGATGGCCATTAGGGAATCAGGTCTCCATCTGGCCCTACTCCGGGCCCGGCTTTCCAATTCCTGCTTTAATCAGTGGAATTGCAAGATATTACAGTTACCATAACAACGTCCCTGTGCTGGGGTCTCCACTGCGCTGCCGCGATCCAGTGATGGGGAGGATGGGGAGAATGGGTCAGTGGCCCTTGCCACGCAGCGTCCCCCTGCTCTGCCGTGGCTGCACGTGGGCCACCCTGGGCTCCCCATACCTGAGGGGGGATGGGCACAGACCCCTGCAGAGCCGGGGTGTGGAGGGGACTGTCACCTCCCCAGCAGCCGCCATGTCTGGGTGCCCATGTCCAGGCTGTCCTGCCCCCGTGGCAGTGATCCTGTCCACCCTGAACGTCCTGGGGGAACCCAACAGGCAAATGGCTGGGACTGGGGCAGGGACGGATGGCACCAAGCCCTGCCTGAGCCGTCACCCCAAACTAGTGCCAGTCAAAAAAACCCACAACCCACAATTCAGGAAAGATCTTTTCCGCCAAAAGATCCATGGAAATGCCTCGAATGCCCCGGAGACCCCCTTTGTCTTCATCCCTGGGGAATTACAGGGGATATTTTTCTCCCCAGAGGGGACTTGAATAAGTGTCTAAATTTTCCTCCAGACCCAAGCCTCTCTGCAGGGGGCACAGCAGGTTCCCCCCGGGGTGTCCTCATCCCAGTGGAGGACAGCATGGCCAGACCTGATGCCGCCATCCCCACTGCATGGTGCAGAGCTCGCCCCATGCCCAGCCCCGTGATGCCGTGGGGCAGCACCGTGTTACAGCCCCCCGATAATGGAGCCAAACCCACGGCCACCCTGTGCCCCCGTGTGAAAGGTTAACACTGGGGCTGGGGCAAGAGGCAGCGTAAATCAGGCAGCTAATCTCGGTTTAATGGAAATGAAATATTTAGCTTAGGGAAAAGATTTACCATCTAATCTTAATGAAATGAAGTCAAGAAAATAAAAAAAAAAAAAGGTGCTTTGGAGACCAGGTTTCCCAGCTGCAGGGGTGCTGGGGAGGTGGGGGCAGCTCCGTGTGCCCTGCTATGTGTGATACAAAGTGCTTATCCCAGGGGTCTCCCATCTGATGCATTTGCTGCTGAGCAAGAGCTTGTAATGCTTTTAATAACTCACTGAAAAGTGGTGAGCGGCTCCTGGGTGCTCTGGATGTAGGGGGTGCTGTGAATTCATGTGGGTGATTTCCGCATGGCTCGAGCTGGTTCGGTCCATCACTGGCTGAGGACAGGTCTGGGGTCTGCACCCCAACCAGCACCTCGGGGCTGGGGAAGGGCTGTGCGAGAGGTTCGTGCACGGAGGTGTCCCGGCTCGGGTGCTGCTTCTAGGGATGGGGTGCTGGTGTGGCTGTCTCACTGTCCTTGGGACGTGGGGCAGCCAGCCCCGGGCAGCGGGGTGTGTTGGTGCAGTTTGGGCGAGTGGAGCCCATCTGAGCTGACCCAGTGAGCATCCTGGGGCTTGTCCTGCAGGACCACCCCTGCGGGCATGTGGAGCTGTGTGAGGATGGGCTCAGCACCAGCCCAGGCATCCCTGCGAGGCTGTGGCCGGCTCCCCTGTCCCCGGGGGCTGTTTCCACCTGAGATGGGGGGGCAGTCCCGCACGCCCACGCACCTTGAGGGGAGGGATGCTGAGGGTGATGCTGGGAGCGAGGCAGATGAGGGTCCCCAACACTCACCTCACTGGCAGCCCTGGGTCCTGGCAGGCTGGCCGAGCCCTGCCATGGGGTGCATGGCGGTGGCCCACCGTGGGTGACAGCGTGGCCCCTGCCATGCAGAGCCAGGTGGCTGGTACATCCCTGTTTGCTGCTGACCCTCACACTGGCCTGATTGGATCTTCCCTCTGCACCAGCTGTATTTATTTTTGGGCCGGTGCTGCTGCCGACTGTCCTCCCTCCTCTGCCTGTCCCTTCCCCAGGCTCCCCCCGAGGTTTAATGTGCTCCCTGCAAGGTGCCGCGGTGCAGCGTAACCCAAGACCCCCCCGACTCAGCACACAGATCGACCCGGGGATGCAGACAGTTCTTCTCTTCCTGTCTGTCCTCAGGCTGGGCTTTTTCCAATGTTGGTGGTGTTTGGTTTTTTTTTTTTTTTCTTTTTAGCTCAAATGGATTTCATCCCATTTGCCCAGAATTAAGCTCCCGCAGATTTTAATTTGCTGACATTTTCTTCATCCGTTTGGTTGTGGATAGCAGGGATAACGCACGTGCTGCACCGGTTCCTCCCCGCTCCCATCCCCTGCCCATATGGCTGGTGTGTGTAGTAAAGTGCACAATTGTAGTTCGGCTCAAGAATGATGAAATACGGCAGTGAGGGAGAAAGATGAGCTGTCTCGGGTGAGTAACAAATGGACCTTTCCTGGGAGCTGAGGGGGCTGGGAGGGGAATGGGTTTAAAGCAGCTTAATTCTCGAATCTTGCAACCCCCCGCACCACAAAAATGAGATGTGCTAAAAGTTAATTAACTCTTAGCATCTCTATTGCATCGGAGCTGCTCTTCTCAGGGACTCCGCAGGCATCCCAGCTCTGCCAGGGAGAGGGAAATCTCTTATTTTGTGTTACTCCATCACCTGCTAATGACGAAGCCCAAACCCAGGTCTGGTCCTGGGGGATCCACAGGGTTTAACTCCTCTGCTCCCCGTGGCTGCAGCTGTGCGGAGCGCGTGTGCAGGGGCTGTGCATACCTCGCACCGGTGTGGGGAGGGGAGCGGGTTATTTTGGGCAGGTCGGGGTCCCAGGGGCGTGCGTCTCTTGGCACTGCTCTTATTTCTGAGCTGTTTTCAAACCAGGGCAAAGCTGTGATTCCAGCAGAGGAACGGTGCCGGCTCCCCACCCAAGTGCTCTGCAGCACCTTCGCAGCAGCCGCCGGCTTTTCCCCAGACTCTGGGGGCCAAAGTCGCCCTCTGAGCCGAGCAGTACCGGGGGGATCCTCACCTGGGTTGCGCAGGGGTTTAGCACTTGCTGTGCGGATTGCTGTCTCCCTTTGCACCGTGCATTCCCCCAGCGCTGGCGGCAGCACCGGTGGTGCCCGTGCCAGTGTCGCACCGGCTCCCGGCAGTGGCATTTAGCTTTGAAACATCTGTTTGCAGAAGATTTGGGGAGTGATGGAAACACAGAACCCCTCCTCCCCAGTGACCCGCAGTGTTACAAAAGCTGGTGCCGAAAACACCGGCCCTGATGCTTACGTGGACATCGTCCCATTAACCTGGATTTAAATAGCAGGACGCGTGTGTGCTCCGGAGCACATCCAGCCTCTCACCCTGGCCGCTTTAGTTGATTAGATGGTAACTCTTGGGCTGTTTAGACTGCTATATGTTGTTGTGGATCTCCTCTAAATTGTGTTGTGCTTCACCCTGCTGCAGGGAGAATAGTTGGGGGTACTTTGTTACTTCGCTGCTTTGGTTACAGTCCGTTCGCTTCCTGACCAGTCTCTGCTCCTGGGGGAAGACCAAAGCATGCAGCCCGAAGCTGCCGGCCCGTGGTGGCTGCGCCGAGGCGAGCGCTGCTCTGATTGCAGTCACTTTTGATCCCTGACAAAGATAAAATCGCTGCCCGTCAGGGGTTCCCTTATTACGGGAGAAATTCCACTGAGTTCATTTTAATAATGCTCCAAACACAATCTATTTGTCTCAGCTTGTTTTTCATGGCAATAAAATTGCTTGGCATGTTCCTGTATTAAAATACTCCAGCCATCTGTGACTGTCCCTGGATAAGAAATTTCATTTTAGCCATCAGGATTTATATATTATGGATCGTGCTGCTTCCCTGCTTGTCCTCCCTGCCTCCCTCCCCCCGTACACGTTCCTCCAGGGTTGGGGGCAGCTCTCCGGCTCTCTCGGGTGCCGATGCAGCTTGCAGCACAGACAACCCCCCTGAACCCGCATCGCTCTCGCTGCTGCCTGATGCAGCACTTCAGACTGCACGCAGCCACTGTCCTCCTGCCTGCGGTCCGGCCAGACCCACTGTGAAACCCTGCGGACGGCAGGACGATAATGGAGGAAAAGCAGCTCTTGTCTGCTTCTGTTTTAAAAAATCCCTAATCTGATAGCCGGACATATGGTCACCTGCCCAAAAAAAGGGAATTAGGGCAGCAGGAAAAAAATATGCCAGCGGTGAAAACAATTGGGAGCGGAGTTCCTTTATTATCGGCTGAGTTCAAATAGGTCGTGACCAAAATGCATCGGTGCAAAATCTCCTGTTAGGAGATTAATTTCTTTTGACAAATCGAACTATATCTATAATGCAGATTACATTGGCCTGGCCCGCTTGCACACCACCACTGATTGGTAACTTTTATTTTGGGAAGTGGTTACTTCCTAAATGTCCGAGTGTTTTCCAGTATCTTAAAGAAAACACGGAAAGCTGCGTTTGTCCTGGTGTTCCCAGCAGAGAGCAGGTTGGGGGCAGCACCTTGGCTGAGGTGACTGCTCTCTGCAGCTCCAAAAAGCAGGGGATGGCACAAGTCCCCGCGCCCCAGGGCTGGTGTGGTGTGCTGGCGCGGGGCACGAGATGCACGGGAGTTGCTGGTGGCCCTGTGTCTCCCCAGCGCAGCAGCAGCAGGGTCCCATGGGTGCCACAGGGAGTTTAGAGGTCTGTCCACAAGGCTGGGGCTGCGACGAGCAGGCGTTTGCACCCATTGACCTGGCTGCCATCCCCAACACCCACCGGGCGATACCGGGCAGGATGGAGGGTGCAGAGAAAGCCTTTCTGGGGGTTTCTTTGAAGGTTTCCGTCTCCCTGCCAGTTCACGTTGGGTTCAGGAGAGGCGACAGCACCCCAAGGCCACAGTACTTGGCTGCTGATGGGGACGGTGACCCCCAGGCAGGCATGGGCTGTGGCACTGCTCTGGGGAGGCTCTTACCAGCAGATAATGCATCCCTCGTTACTGGAGCCAGTGCAGGGATGTGTCGTGAGATGGTGACCCTCCCCAAGAGCTGCTGTGCGGGGCTGGGGGTTTTGGGCTGTCCCCAGGGACAAATGGGGTGGCCTGGGAAGGGCTGCAAGGGGCTTCCGGCCCGGGTGGACAGCCATTGCATCCCCCTGTGTCTGCACTCTCGGGTGGAAAAGAGCCTTCATTCCTATTTAATGATAACAATGGTCACATCTGCAAAATATCTGCAGCCAGATGAGTGATTGCGGAGCCTCCCATTACTGGGGATAACAGGATAACAGCCCCTGTCAAAATCACGGGTCTGTGCTCGCTGCCGGGCTGGTGCGAGTCCTGCTCACGCAAGGGGGTTCGGAGGCACCATGTGCCCCCGTGGCTGTCGGCACTGCACGGCTGGAGGCCAGCGCAGGGCTGCTGACACCCCTACCCATGCATGCAGGAAGATTAGGTTTGAGAAAAAGCTGTACAGGTTTACAAGCAGAAGTCCTCTTACACGGGTAAAGTCGTACAAGAGTTTTCTCTCCCGAAAGCATGTGAATTTTTAGCATTGTGGCATGCTGCTGGGGCAGAAGTGCTTTTCCAGACTGGTAGCTGTTTGCACAGCACAGTTCAGACATAATCCAAGTGTTGCTCAGTGTTTTTATCCACCCTGGGACGTGTTTTTCTGCACAACTGACAGACTCAAGGTCAGGTGTTTGCTAGTTGTTTTGGGGCTAAACCATACATTTTTCATTTTTCCTTCCTTTGCTACCTGGAGATTGTATCTGATGTTGGCAGCTCTGGAAAGCTTCACATCCTCTTCATCAAACGCGAGTGCTGTTCTTAAAGATGGCATTACTTGAATTAAAGATGGTTTTTTTTATCTTCTGTCCCTGATGCAAAGCGCTGCTGTGTTACCCTGGGGGTAAATGATGCTCTGCAACACGGGAGGAGGTTTGGGCCCATGTCTCTGGTCCTGGTCCTGGTCCAGCCCAGGTGGCTCCACCTGCGTGCCCAGCAGCCGCACACCCGCCGCCGATGCCATTTGTCTTTAAGGTTTCTCACCCATTACAGCAGCATGTAATTTAAACAGAAGCACTTTAGAAGTCAACTAATTAGCACCAGGGAGGCATCCCCCCGGAGTTCGGCACGGAGCCGTGCCCTCCTTTCTGTTACGAGATTGTTCCAGCTGGAAATTACAGCGACTGCATTTTTTAGGGAAAGCGAGAGGTTTCATCGCTGCGAGCCGGGGCAGAGCCAGCGCAGGGAGGGCAGAGCAGGCACTAAAGCCCAATTGATAAAAAAGGAGGCACTTGGTAGATGGTAAACCTCCGCCTGGGACTGAGGACGCGGTGGGGAGGCGAGGGCGAAGGGAGGCAGGGACTCAGCCCAGGTAGAGTTTGCCGGCGAGCCGGCCCATCTGGCCGCGGTCCCCACGCACCGTGGGGGTGCCAAGTGGCAGGGGGGCACCGGCTGGCGCACGGTTTGGTTGTTGGATCCGGCCGCGTCGTGGGCGTGAGCCGAGGCTGAGACTCAGCTGCATGAGGATCTGAAGCATCTCCCTTTTGTTCCCACCGCACCCTGACAAATGGGAAAGGACCGGAGTTTCTCTCGGCATTTTCGGTATGTTTCTCTGCTCCGCTCCTTCGCGCGGCGTGCATGCCGTTGGATGTGCTCGGAACGTCCCCGTGATGTCTCTTCTGCCTCTCTGAGCCGTGGGGACCCTGTCTCCCGGCACCGGTGCAGCCCTGCCACCAACCTGCGCCCACTGCAGCAGCAGCGTGAGCTGTTGGGGGGAGTGGAGCAAAGCTCAGATGAAAAATTGGGGGTAGGGGGCTGGGGAGAGGCAGGAAGAGCACATCTGGGTTTGCTTTGTCTCCATGACTCTAGTCCACTAAAGGGATGGGCGGTGAGGACAGGGGTTTGGGGGTCCTGTGTGGTGCAGGGGCTGTGATGGAGCGGGGACCAGGGACCCCTTACTCCTGGCTGAGCACGAGCTCTGAGCAAACTTGGGGCTGCTTTCACCTGCTCCTGCTGGGGCTGGAGCCATCGCCCCTGCCTCACTCGAGAGGACACGTCCTGCACTGGTGAGTCTCAGCATCCAGCTTGGGGTAGGACCATCCAGGTGAGCTCAGCAATCATTGCAGGACATGTACCCTTGTGAAAGGTGGTTCTCCACGGCGCTGCGCTGGCGAGGGAGGCAGCTCTCAGCGAGTGCAGGCTGCAGAAATGGGACTGTCTGTCCAGAGGTGATGGAGTGTCCCGCCTGGGAGATTTAAAAATTGTGAGTGTGACAAAGACCGAGATGTACTAAACATCTTCCGCTGAAGTGAGCCCCAGAGCTGAGCCAAGCGGCTGGGGATGGCCACCTCGGCAGACGGGCTCCTGCCCGGCAGTTTCCCATCCACGGCAGCATGCTGCTGCCCTGGCCAGGCTGCTTCGGAGAAGGAGTGAAGGTGAAGCAGCTTGCAGCCTCTGGGGCCTCTCCTGGCCTGGAAAACACCCTGAATTTGCATTTTTTGTGTTAGAGCAGACTGAGCCCTCCTGAAGAGCGCGTGCTGACTCCGCTGCAGAGGAGGGTTAGTGCATGGGGGCTGGGGAGCGAGCGCAGGGCTGCAGTGCCCAGGGCTGGGGATGCCTTTCCCGTCCCCTCTCTAACAGGGAACAGAGCCAGGGCTGACCTGGAGCACACGAGGAGGAGGAAGAGGAAGCTGAAGGCACAAGGTCAGCGCTGCATGGCTCCCAAACCCTTCCATGCACACGTGCAGCCTGCGGGGCTGCTGGGACAGGGGTCTGTCCTTGGTCCCAGGCTGACCTCTGCAAACAGGATGGGTGCATCCATGCTTCCTGCTGACAGGCAAAGCCCGGCTTGTCCCGTGGGACGGCATGGCGCTGCAGAAATAGCTGCAGATTCCTGCTAAGCACTGGGCACCATCCACCCTGTGCCGGTGCCAGTCCTGGTGCATGCTGCACGGGTGGCGTTGTGCCGGAGCAGAGGACAGGCTGAGGCATCAATGCTGTCTAATGACAGCCCACGTGCTGCCTTCGGTGGGTCCCTCGTTAAGGACCAGATCTGAGCACACACAGTTTGTCGGGCAGCACCCGCTGAAGCACAGGGCGTCCGGGCACTCGGGGGATCCAGCCCCCGGCAGCACTGTGGCACGGGGCCTCCCCGAGGCTGCACTGCAAATTCACTCAGAGGGTTTTGCAGAAGGAAACTATTTTGCATGCTTTAAGAGGAATTTTTTTTACCAGTCACTTAGCTCCTCTCCTTGCTAAAATACCATTTTACTTCTAGTGCTGGGTCAATTCATGGTGAAACCCTTCCAGCCCGTCCTTGTGCCTGGTTATTGAGCTAGCTGTACTTTGTTCTTCAGCCCTGATGTTTGTCAGCCCGCAGGCAAAGTAGCACTCAGTGCAAAGTGGGACAGCCCTGCTGGAACGAGCGGGGCCAATTTAATTTGGCCAACTTAAATGGGAGCCTGCTCGTTTTGCCTGCAAGGAACCCGGACTTGTCCCAGGGCAGAGGCGTGGGGTCCTGCCGGGACTCGCTGCTGTTGTGCCGTGTCCTCCCCTGCCACGGGGCTGTGGCAGGCCTGCAGGAGCCTGCTTACAGCTGGGTGAACTGTTTATTAGCATGTTTTCACTCTTTTCTAGTTGCTGCTTAATCACAAATTGACTGTGAATTGTACCAATGTGTTACTTATTTTAAATTTACACCAAATGCTTTGCATGAGCATACGTCAGCCTTGGGATGCCTTGCGATCTGTCTGCTTCTACTTAGCATGAGCATCAGCTCTTATTTTGAGTTCTGCCTTTTGTTGCGGGGAAATAGAGATGCCCTGGTCACAGTAGATTTGGGATTTGAAGCCTCCCCTTCCTTCTCCTCTGGCTTCACCCAGGCTTTTGGGTTCCTTTGGCGAAGCTGCCTGAGGGACGGGGGAGACCCACGGGAACCCCCCACCAGCCCCAGCCTCTCCAGCCACGCTTCGTTAGCAGCCGACCATCATCACAGCCATGTGGCACTGGCAGGAGGAAGGTGCAGCCCCTCGGAGCAAGTTGCTCTGGGTCCTCTGACACCAGCTCCGAGTTTGGCCCCATTAATGCCCCCCCAGGAGATGTGCTCCCCGGGCGGTTTGGAAGTGCTGCTGGCATCCTTCCTCCACCGCAAGTGTCGGAGTTTGCGTTAATGTAGGGAGCGTGTTCTCGTGCACCACGAGGTGAAGAGTACTAATGAACCTCACAAGACGGTATTGTCTAACGAGCAAATGCAGCTGCGACAGGCAGCCCGGTATGGGTGCAGGGAGGAGTTGCTATAGAAACACACAGAGATAACAGCTCCACCAGGAGCCCCTAAATGTGCAAACAGGAGGGCAGGAGTAGGTGAGCAGGGTGTCAGCGTCTCACTGTTGCGGTGGCAGAAGGAAAAGAAAAAGCATTTCCCCATTTTACAGGGGTGAACCTCTGGCCGGGGTGGGAGCGCTGCAGACGCACCCTCCTCTCTCCCTCCTGGGATCCCGCTTTGCACTTGCTGTGCAGCGCCCGAGGGTCCTGGGGGGTCCTTGTGGGGAGCACAAAAGCCACTTGGCTGCTGGCAGAGCAGCTCCTACCTGAAACAGAGTAAGTTCCCAGTGGTGTCCCCTTGCCTGCAGTGTCACTGTGCCTGTCCTTGTCCCCACAGCACCAGCGTTTCCCCAGGAGTGCGAGGCTGTGGCAGGAGCTGAAGGGTGGCAATAGCCCAGGCTGTAGCCCAGGAGAGTGGAGTCCAGGGCTCCCAGCAGAGGGGCTGGGGCACGATATGAGGAGCAACATTTTGGAGGTCCCAGAATGTGCTGGGGAAGAAGTGAGTCTGGAGGAGGTGGTTTGGCACCGGCAACACAGGGGGCACTTGCACGTTGGGACCCTTGGCTGTGGGTACCACAGAGCTAGGACTGGCGTCGCAACAGGACGGGCACCGCAGAGGCAAGGGTCCTCCCCTGCCCGGTTGGCTCCCTGGCTGTCGGCTTGGGAGGGAGGCAATTAATCTGGGACTTGAGCTGAACCTCGTCATTGGCGTACTGGGACCGGTAGCTGAAGGAATACAGGATGGGACGCACAAAGAAGAACCAAGCTGTTTGAATCACTCTCTGTGAGCATGGCACTGTGCAGGGGTCCAACCTCCTCGCCTCGATGGACTCATGCAGGGGATGGGGCAGGAGATGCAGCTGGTGTCCCTGGCATCCCCGGCCCCAGCATTTGCAGCTCCGGGGAGGACTGAGGCCAAAAGTGCACAAGGGGCTGGGGCTGCTCTGACCTTTCCTTTCCCAGGTATGGCTGGATCTGGGCCATGGCCGCCCCAGCCCCACTGCTCACTCCCCTCCCTTGTCTCATTTTTCCAGGATTTTCATCCCCAAGAAGCACCGGCAACGGTTTGACGAGGTGGTGTCGCAGAGCCTGATCAGCAAGCTCTGCCGCTCCAAGAGCGAGCAACACAGCAACCGGCTGCGGCGCAGCCGGAGCGAGGACCACCAGGAGCGGCTCCTGGTCTCCACCCGTGCCAGCTCCGTGCCCCGCAGCCATGAGGAGACCAGCAAGAGCCTGCGGAAAACCACTTCGCTCATCACCAGCAATGTGGCCTCAGGGGCTGCCCGCAGGTAACACCTCTCCTGGGTGCCCTGGACTTCATGGTGGCAGCGTCTGATTTTGCGTGGATGGCAGCAGGGGGGAGGGATGCCAGGGAAAGGGGAGAGGTGCTTGGAAAGGAGATGTCTTCGCTGTGCAGAGTGGGTGAAATCCTCCTGGGATGAGGATGGACTCGATGATCTTAAAGGCCTTTTCCAACCTAAATGATTCTATGACTCTATGAACAAAGACCTCTCCCTCTTGAAGGCTAGGCACATTTTCACCCCTTGTCCCAGCTCTGGGCCACCCTTTCTGTGCTCTCACTGTTGCAAGGCTGGCTGGGACGAGCTGTGTGAGGAGCTGAGATGGCACTTGTGGGCTACGAAGGAATGTCAGCTCTTGTGCTGGGTGGGCTGCAGGGTGCTCGGCCGTGCTGGCAGGATGCAGGGTACCCAGCTGTGCCAGTGGGATGGAGGGTACCCAGCCATGCCAGCAGGATGCAGAGTGCCTGGGGACACAGCAGTCTGTATCGTCCTGCCCTGCCCCAGCGGGTGTCTGGGTGTGAGGCTGTGGGAGGAAGGACGGACAATCCCTCATGCACAGGGGATTAACCCATTTCCCGCTGCCCATATGGCCAGACCTCAGCAGCCCTGGAGGGCTGAGGAGCCCTGCCGTGGTGGCGGTGGCTCCTGCTCCATTCCCAGCCCCGTCTCATGAATAAGAGAGCAGGATTTGGTCTGCCAGCCCAGCTGGGGAATCCTCCTGGGAGGGACTGCGCTGCCACAGGCATGTCCCGAGCTATTTCCCTGCCTCCAGCTGGTATCTCCAGAGCATTCAGCTGCAGCACGCCTTCCCACCAGGATAATTTCTGGTATGACTTATCCAAAATCTAGTTCCAGCATGGTCTCCCTCCCTGCCAGGGTAGGATCAGTCCCTACAGCAGGATTTCTGGTTGTAAATGATCTTGGTGACGTTGCCTTCCCCCTGCTCCCCGTGGGGAATGATTCCCAGCTCCAATCAGCCTCCCAGCAGGGAAATTTCTTAATGTTCCTTCCAAAATTTCCTAGTGGAATTTAATTTCTCTCTCATCAACCTATGAGATCTTTGCCCCCTAAACCACATTATCTGTCTTATTCTGTGTAATATATAAGCTATATCCCATGTTCCACTTTAAAAACACATTGGATTTGAAGGGTTGGATGGTGGATTTATGAATTCAGTATTTAATGCAGAGTTGGTGCTCAGGGACTCTGCCCCTAAAGCAGCACTGTCTCCTCCTGCCACCGGAGCCCCCACCCACTGTGTGCTGAAGCCCCAGCATTTGTGGATGCTAAGCTTCAGTTTGCAGAAATCCATAACTGGGTCTAAAGGATGCACTCCACAGCTCCAGCACGGGTGGCTCTGGTCCCAGTGGGGACTGCATCTGCTCCAGGGCTGTGGTGACAGCACATCTGGGACAGCACCTCAGCTGTCCCTGAGGTTTTGTCTGGGTTATTTCTAGCACCCCCAGATCACTCCCCACCCCACCACCTCGTGCTGGCTCAGCGCCGTGGGCTCCCTCTGCTCCCTGGCACAGGCAGGCTGCAGGCAGGAGAGGCTGGCGGTGCTGGCAGGACAGGCAGCTGCATCGTGGCCATCTGGGGCCACCAAACCCACACACACCTTCCCTCCATCCCCTCTCCCTGTGGGCAGGGCATGTCCGGGGGCTCCCACCTGAAAGACACTTTGATATCAAAGGGACCTTTGTGGGGACACAGGGAGCATCGAGGGCTCAGGAGACACCTGGGCTAATGGGGCTCTGGGGGGGCTGGGGAAGGAAACAAGAACCAAATATTGGGCTCTGATTTCACATTTGCTTTTTTCACCTGCAGAACTGTGCGAGTTTATAAAGGCAACAGAAGCTTTGGCTTCACACTACGTGGCCATGCCCCGGTGTGGATTGAGTCTGTTCTGCCAGGTAAGAAAACCTCCAGCCACAAGATTCAAAGACACTTATTTATCTCTGGTCTGAACTTGAAATTTGAAGTGCCTGCTGTTTGCTGGAAGATAGCAAAAGGGACTTTTACAAGGCTCAGTGATGGAGTTTCCCCAAGTTGAATAACTAGCGTCTTTGGTCTAATTTAGTTTGGCTTCATGCACTCCCTGTTTTGAAAGGTGGAAAATGCCCGTGTTCAGTGAATAGCCTGAACTCACACCTGCATTTCCAATGCAAACTGGGTGCTGGCATCACTGTGCCTGGTGAACAGCCCCAGCCCACCCAAATAATCCAGCTGCAGCAGATACCCTGCCCTGGGGGTTGTCCCTGGGCACTGCTGGGCCGGAGAGCTGGGACCTCATCTATGTAAGCAGGGGTCTGCCAGCTAAAGCCCCTCTCATTCCCTGTGCGTTTAGGGAGCCCAGCTGAGAAGGCTGCTCTCAAAGCAGGAGACCGGATTCTATTCCTCAATGGTCTGGACATGAGGTAAGAGGCTCTTTAAAAGGGGTTCTGGGGGGTGGTAGGTGGCCAAGCACACGTGTGTTCACTTGTTCACTCTTGTGCAACAGAAACGGGAGCTGGTTGGCCTTGAGAGCTGTCTACTGAGGTGCACGGGGGGTTTTGCCCCATACAGACATCTCCTTTGCTGTTCTTTTACAAAAACAGGCTCCAAGAGTACTATTTCACCTCCACCTCCGCTTCTCTTTTCTCTGTGCAAATAACCATGTATAATGCATGACACACTCTAACTGGTGTCCTGACTGCAACCTACCCACAGACCCTGCTTCAAGCCACTTTGAGTTAAGTTGTACGAGTTAAAACACTCATGGCTCTGCTTTGGAGCACCAGCCAGCCCATGAATCACTCCCAGAATGGGATCATAAGCTTAAAACCACATTGGCCATCGCATTTTCACCCAGAAGTTAATTCTTCTATATGTTATTTTGCACATAACAAAAGCAATCAAACCAGAGCTGAGTGTGCACCTCGCTGGGCAGTGGCAGCAGCCTGCATTTCCTCGGGTTGGTCGTTCCACACAAAAAGTAAGAGCAAAGGGTTAGAAGAGGCTACACGATAAGGGAGAGTGATGAATATTTAAAGGTTAAACATCTGATGCTGCTTCTGTCAGTGCTCGGGATCTCACATTTCAGCTGATCCTGCAAACTGTTGGCTGATGCAGCATTGCCAGAAAATAGAGGAAACCGAGATGAAGGTTGTCCTCTGAGCCTGCATTTTGGCAGGGCATTGTCCCAGGCCGGCCTGTACCCTTCTCCAAGGACACTCCAAGATTTTTTATTTTTTTTTTTGCCTACAAAAATGCATTTTACATCCACCTTGCATTTTCTTTTCATGCAGAATTAGGACAGGCAAGGAGAGACCCACAGCACTGTATCATTTAAATTGAAAGTTCATCTTCTGGGTCTGAGTGTAGCTTAAAGTAACGCTGGCTCCATTTGCCGTAAGAGCTCCGCAGGGTGCTCGCAGGCATGTCCTGCAGTTATTCCTTACTGCAGGTACAGCAGAGAGCCCAGGGTGCGATTCACGCTGTCCCTTGGGGAGGCTCTTTTCTGAGCAGCACAGCTCAAACCAAGCAAAGACGGAGAGTCCAGCGAAATCGCAGCAGGGCCCAACACTGCCTGGCTCTGAGCAGCAAGGTGTGGCTTTTTGCAAGAGAAATGAAGGTGGCTGCAAGCTCCAGTTCACCGCTGCTCTCCCACGAGCTGCTGCCCGCAGTGCTGCCCGTACAGGCAGGCAGCCCGGCAGCACTGACCTGTGCTCTCCTGTGTCCCACAGGAACTGCTCCCATGACAAGGTGGTGTCCATGCTGCAGGGTAGCGGGGCGATGCCCACCTTGGTGGTGGAAGAGGGGATCGTCAACTTCTCCAACGGTAAGAGTGCGGAGAGGAGAGGGCCCAGAGTGGCAGAAACCCCATGCCGGCTCCTGAATTCCCTGCACAGGAGGGAATTGCCAAATACCTCCTGTAGGCTTAGCGTGCTGCCCAGAGGGCTGGTCCCCCCACCCCAGCATGTGGCTGCCCAATTTCTGTGATCAGGCTTAGTCTCAGGCTTAATCTCAGGCTTGGCTGCTCTCCAGAAGGGTTCATCCTACTGTATGATTGTCCTTGACAGCCCTTGCCAATGTCCTTTACATGCAGTCTGTGCCATGTACTTGACCGAAGTAATCCAACTCTGTGCATCCGTGGTCACTGTGCAAACCCCACGGCTGTGTATGGACTGTGCTGTTCAGAATAACTGCTGCTGTTATGAATAATTTAGCTTGCTGCTGGTGAGCGAGTCAGCGGGAGATGAAGGTGTCTGGGGCAATGCAGGTAGGTGTCAGCGCAATTTCAGTAGAAGGCAGGACTGCAGCCAAGGGCAGAGCGCCATCGCTGCTGCCTCTCCGAAACTGTGCAAAGGCAGGAAGGTCGGTGCATTATTGGGGTGCTGCTCTGCAATACATAGGCCCAGGAATTAGGGACTGGCTCTTCCCTCCAGAGCAGCATTGGACTCTTCTGAGCTTCACATGAGGAGCCCTGTGATACCAACTTGTTTGCATGTGTGCTAGAAACAAAATCGAGCACCTTGCTACTTCACAGTACAGAGCCAGTGGCACTAAAACTGCTTCACTGCCCCCCAAAATAAACCAAGAAAAGATGGAATTTTTTGCTGTCATTACCTTGACCATATTACTACATGGATAAGTGCATCCCGCAGTCTCGATCGGGCCCCTTCTCCCAGCTGTGCTTATTGCCCTGCACTCACTGCCAAGGCGGCACAGGGACCGGTGCAGATGAGCATGGCAAAGCAAATGACCTCCACGCCTCAGTTCACTCACAGGTAACCCTTGACTGATGCTGCTTTTGAAGTCTATGGTTGTCATAAAGTGCTTTGAAACTTGAGCAGAGGCTTTAGAGAGCCAGAGAAGGAATACCACCTGCATGCGTTCACAGAAAGCGTGGAAGCAGCACAGTTGAAGAGATAGATCTCAGAGACCATCCAAGTCAAAACACCCCTGCTCATCTCCAGCAGGTCCATGAACCTACTGGAACAGCCAGGAGCTCCAGAGCAGCTGGTCCAGAGCATGGGAGGAAGGCAAGGGCAGTCACAGCTCCAGATGAGCCATTTCACCTTGTCACCGTGCTGTCTTCCAGTGACTGAAATCTGTTTTTGCGGGGGTAACAGTGTCTGTATCAGCACATCAGGATTTGTATTTCTATGGAGCATGCATTGCGCGTGGGTGCAGCTGCCCTGGCTGTCCCCAGGACTGACCCCTGGTTTTGGAACAAGCCTTTTAACCCATGGTTAAGACCCTTTGTCTGTTGAATTTTCTTTTTTCTTTCTACCTGCGTCTTGCAGACTCTGACTCTGCTGACTCCCCGAGCACCTCCTCTGCCCTCACCTCCCTGCAGTGGGTTGCAGAGATACTCCCCTCTAGCATCAAGATTCAAGGAAGGACCTTCAACCAGCAGCTGGAGCACCTGCTGACTCCACCTGAGCGCTATACCATCTGCAAAGCGCTGGAAGGCTTCTTCCAACATCGGTAACTTGTTAGCAGCTCCGTTCCTCTAATGCTGGTACCTGGCCTGGTAACGATGCCCATGTCGGAGTTGGTCTCCAAGCAGAAGGCAGACCTTGGCTTTGAGGCTGTCAGCAGTGAGCTCTGCTGTGATCAGGTTCTCTGGTTTCCTCAGCTGTGTATTTCCCTGTGCGTGTCTGCAGGGACATCTCTCACCAGGTGTCCTGCCCAAGGACAGGGCAGACCCTTTCGCTTTTGAGGTTAATTCAGTCACCCCTTAATACCTCGTAAAGTGACCTTGGTCCCCCACAGTGTGGGTTCTTTTGCTGCCTGGCTGTCCCTGACGGCTGCAGATCCTGTTCAGTCTCTTTCAGTAAACCTCACTGTTTTCATCCTTATCTTCTCACTCTGCGCAGTATCTTGGCTGCAGCACTCCCTTGGCGGCAGCAGCACGGGAATGTCTGTGGCTGGCAGAGCCCTCGTCCTGCAGTGGAGCACATCCTCCCCACCCCACTGCAAGGGTCAAAACCAGTCCCCTGGCAAACTCAAGACTTTCAGTACTGACTTTGTTTTCTGCCCTTGATCTTTAACCTTTCTGCACCATGGTGAATAAGCCATCCCCCTGGGTGCTGTAAGATGCTTGCTGCCTCTTCCCACAGCTGCTGAGCCAGCCAAGCCAGGTTGCCCTGCTGCTCCTTGGGAGCCCAGGTCCCACACGGGCTGCAGATGCACCAGGCAGGCTCCTGCTGCAATGATGCAGCAGCCTGCTGGTGTAAAGACTGAAGGATGGGAGGATCCAAACCCTCAGTTTGAGAAGGAAATGCAGGAAAGCCCTCAGTATTTAGGTTACTGATGGTAAGAGAGAATAGAAACTACCAAGTACAAAACCGTGGCACTGTCCTTGTGCATGATGGCTTGGGCTGAGGATCTACCCTGCAGCATCTCCCTGCCCGCGGGGAGGCTGGGCTACCTCTGTATCTGCAGGTGCTGGGGGAGGCACAGCCACGTAACTCCCCCCAGCACCAGCTGAGTGCACCCTCTTGAGGCCCCATGATCACTAATACTGCCCCAGTAAAGCAGAAATCATTGCTTTGTGCTCTCCTGAGACTGCACTGCTTCTACGGGATTCCCCAGTTGGGCATTTCAGCCTGAGCAGCGGCAGCTGTGGGAGCAGATCCAGTCCTTGGGGTCTGGAACTGGGAAATGCAGACTCAGTCCTAGCGGGCTATTTGCTCTTACTCAGTGGTACAAGAATGGGAACCCAAGGACCATGAATCAAGTCCCCCAGGTTCCCCTCCCAGTGCAGGGCTGCCCACATCACTTGGTCTTCCAGCAGTATTTGACTGGGGGCTGTCGCTGCTGCCCACTGGGGGAGCAAGGCTCAGTGAGGACACCGGCACGCCCGTCCTCTCCTCCAACTAGCTCATTTTGCCTGCAGCTGCCCTGGATGGCTCGATGCAGAGACCGCTGCTCCATTTAACAATAATTCATCATGACCCAGTTGGGTGCCTGTCCCAGGTGAGCAGCTGCAACCTTCTAACTGCTCCAACAAGGAGAGGAATCCCCAAACGTTAAGTTTATGTTGTTTGCCACCACAGCATGCAGATACCACCATTTCCCAGCAGCAACCACAGGAGACTGAGTCAGGACACCCTTGTTTTGGGCTTTGGCCCTCCAGCCAGTTTGTACAGGACAAGCCAGCTGGCCCTGGCCACCAGCCGGGAGGAGCAGTGCCTGCACAGGGCAGAGCAGCCACCTGCCTCAGCAGCTCCTCCACAACACTGATTTTTCTGAATGAGAAATAGGCTTCTGACAGCAAAGAGCTGTGTCCAGCTCCACAGAAAAGGGCAAGTTAGCCCAAAACTAGGGAGAAACTTAGCAGGTGACTTCTGGCAGGCTCCTACCAATTCTCATCCCTGCCAGCATCTGAGGACCATCCCTGAGACACTTCATTAACAAAATCCTTGCAGGATCTGAGCCTCTTCACCCTTCAGCTCTCCCCCACATGCCTGGTCCCTGCTCCTCGAAAGGCAGTGATGGTCCATTCAATTAACATCAAGACAACAGATTTGTTCCTACATATGCAATCTCCTTCCAGCTCTTCATAAGGAGTTCTTAGTATTCTACATTAAGGATGGAATGGTTCCAGTGAGCTTTAACCCATCATCTCTACCTTGGTTTCTCAGTAGAAAAGCAGCCTGACTTTAGCTCCCTGACCCAGGACGGTCCTCCTCCCCCAGGCTGCTTTATCCTCCTCACTGAATCAGGTGCTCAGCCCTGCTGTTCTCAACAGCCCTTTCACCATCTCTACACACCACAGAGCCAAAAATGAGGCCGAGCCTTCAGCCCAGTGAGGCTGCCAGCCCAGCTACCCTCTCCAATGCATTTCTCCCTGAGCCTTCTTACCTGCTGCTGGCTAAATTTCAGGTCTTTCCAGGGTTTTTCTTCACTTTTCAGTATTCGTCTATCCCTCTTACTCCCCACCCCCCCTGGCTGACTCACGAACCAGGTTTTATACCTGGCTGTCAGGTGCTGCCGGGCTCCGGGAATTTGCTCTCCCCATTAGCACCAGCTGCCCAACTCCACTTCCCAAAGGGCTCGGTCCCTTGCTGGCAGCCTGGCACCTCCGCTTTGAAATGATGTGTTTGTGCCAAAGGCTCAGAGGCAAGCCTGGCAGCTGAGAGCCAGGGGGAGGCAGACTGGGAAGCGCCGGAGCCCAGGGAAGCAGCGTGGTGGGGCTGTGCCGTAGGGACGCCTTCACTGCCCAGCCCTCTCTTTCCGATTTTGCAGGAACATTGACACCCTCATTGTGGATGTGTACCCGGTGCTGGACACACCGGCCAAGCAAGTCATTTGGCAGTTTATCTACCAGCTGCTGACGTATGAAGAGCAGGAGCACTGCCAGCAAAAGATTGCCAGGTTTCTTGGTTACAAGTCCTTGGCAGGTGAGAGGAAAGCCACTGCGCTACGGCACGGACATGCCGTGTCCCACTGGGTCCCCAGGGACCTCGGTCCGTCGCCCTGGGACCAGGCTGGGGTGGCGAGGGAGCAGCCAGCTCTCCCCAGGGACAGCGGCTGCGGCTGTGCCCTGCCTGGCTCCTGCCCACACGCTGCCTGCACGGAGGCGGCGGCTGTGCGGGATGGAGAGCAGGGAAGAGGAGTTTCCAGCTCCTGCTACTGATGAGGTTGATCTGTAAATGTCAGGCACCTTTTCTGCACCACGGAGCCATGTAGTTTTGGAAGGAAACTGCATTGAGAGGAGAGGTGGCACCTGGCTCGGTAGCCGAGGTTGTCTCTGGGAGCAAAGGCTTTTGGAAGCTGCTTGGGTTGTTGGAGGTTAGGAAGTCCTGAAAGGAAATAGCTGGTTTAGGGGCAGCGTTCACATCAAAGAGGCAAAATAAGCGGTGGCAGCGGTGTCCCTCAGGATGTCTCCGGCAGTCAGATGTGTGCAGGTATCCGTGGTTAGAGGAGGTGGCGAGCACAGCTCCCCGGGCAGTGAAGTGCCCGCCCAGGAGTGCTGCTCTCCCAAACAGACTTGGAAGGCAGTCGGCAATTCTCCTCCCTGGTCCCTCTCTCCCCTCGCCATCACCTAGGGCTGTGGCAACACAAAAGCCAGCTGTGGTTTGCTGAGGGTTATGAGCTTTGCAGTTGGACAGCAGAAAAGCGAGGGCAAATTGGGAGTGAAATGTCTTAATCTTTGGATTTGGGCTCCGTAATTGCTTTCAAATTCTTCTATTCTAAGCTATTTACATAGTGTTGATGTGTTTATTTTAGACTCAATGTAGGTAAAAAGAGGTGTTACTTGAAGAGAGACTTATGGAGGAACATAGTTATTTTAGCACAGCCTTTCCCCTCTTAGGGAGAAACAGCTTGAAGTCCTGGTGCAAATACTCCCTGCTGCGCATAGAAACCTGTTGGGTATTTGCTCACCTAATTTGCACTCTCAATTCCCACTGCTTTTGTGTGTGCAGAATCATGGCCCAGCCTACCTAACGTGTTGTATATTCCCAAGAATTTAGACCCCAAAATTAGTTTATAAACTTCAGAAGATCTTAGAGGGAGGCTGATATATTTACAGTTTGCAGCTATATTTCAGGAACACAAGGCAGGTATCCCCAGCCACTGGCAGAGGGGAAAAGCATGGGAGTAAATCTCCCAGGACCGGGCTGTTTCAGACTGTCGTTCCACAGGCTGGTCCCTGGCTCCTTTCAGCTTCTCAGATGAAAGGCGCAACCTCTGACCATGTGAAGTTCTGGTTGTTCTGATGCATTATGTGTGTGTCCATGTGTGGAAGCGTGACGGCCAGAGATCTCTTGAATTTGGGTTAGTCCTTCATCTGGGCTTCTTCCAAACTCGGTGGCGATCTCTGATCTTTGTGTGTATCTGAGCATTGGTATTGATACCACGGAGACTGATGCTCTGGTATCTTCATCCTGCTGTAAGTCTGAGCCTCTCTGAACTCTCGCACTGAACTGCACGTGGACCAATCCATTAGACAATTTGGTTCTTCCAGGCAGCATTTGGATGCTGGCTCCCACTCCCATCTTGTCCATTGAGGGCAGGAAGGAGTTAGCTGGGTCCCACTGGACCAGCCTAGCTCAGGGCTGGAGTTTCATGTGCACCATGAGCTGGTGGATGCCAGTCCTGCTGGAAAAAGCAATTGCATGTCCTGTCTTTGATGCCCATGGCAAGGAGGAATGGGGGAGCTGTGGGGTCTGACGTGCACTGTCCATGCCTTACAAAGGGTGTTTTCTGCTGCAGCTGAGCCAGAAGCAGAGGACCGCTACCGCAGCTCCATTCGAGCGGCTTCCTTGTGCCGGGGAAGCCTTCGAACCCCCCGCCCTGAGGAAGGGGGGGCAGCAGGTGGGTGCCTGGGGGCTGTGCGGGGGTTCCCACTGCGGGGAGGAGGGAGCTGGGTCCCGGTGGCTGTGCCTCTACTGTACTTCTGCTCTGCCCAAGCTAAAATCCTGATCTATTCCTGAGCATGAATGGTGGGAAAAGATGCAGGTTGGCATACGGCTGGCACAGAGGCTTTGACTGGAAATCCACGTTTTCAGAAACAGTTGAAATAAGCAATTCTAATAAGAGATCAATTGGGCTGAGGCCGAGTGTTGTTTCCAAACCCTTCCATTGCTTGGAAGTGAACTGATGCTGCTGGTCTGAGCCCTCTGTTCTGAGGTGCGCAGTTTCTAGCTTGGACACTATCAAATTCACAGGGAAAACAGCATTTGTGGAATCCATATAAAGAAGAAGATCATGGTTCAGTGCCACTTTGAGACTCTTGATGAACTACATTCACGGCACAAACCCTCCCTCTTTTCAGAGAGGAGCCACATATCTCCCCATTCCTCTGAAAATCCCACCCTGGTACTGCTGCAGGGCCTTCCACAGCCCCCAGATCTCTAACCCTCTCCCCCAGCAGCACCCCAGGTTGCTGGTTGTGTTTTCAGTCCTTCGGGTCTTTGCCCTCCTCTCTCAGATGGCAGGACAAGGCATCCTGCCTATGCCTCCATCGCCCTTAGCTGATTGTGAAGCGCACTCGGCCTGTGCTTATGGATTCTGACCACGACTTCCCCACCGCAACCTCCCCACCACAACCAGCCACACTACACCAGCACTCCAACTGCATGCCTTCCTTCCGGCACCCCTCACCAGGACCACGGTGCTCCTCAGCTGTCTGGGAGGGCTGCTGCCAGACCAGTCGACTCCAAGATATTTCCCTGGGGAAGGTCCTCTAACCTGCCTCTGAGGAGCATTTCTGGTTGTGATCACAGCATGGAGCGTGGCCGACAGCTGCATATGCTGGAGGGAAGCTGCTCACTCGGGCAGATGCTCGCCAGCTGTGGGGGAGCAGCCTTGTCCTCAGTTGCCCTGCGGAAAGAGCGGAGCAGCACGCGACCTGTCGTGCTAACCTTACCCAAGCCTGAGCAGGCTCTGGGCTGCATCCTGCCCTGGGTGCTCCCAGTTCACCTCTCTGCACAAACCATTTATTTACAAAAAGCAGACAACGTTCCTCAGTCCTGGAGAGGGAGGTGATGCCCGGGGGGTGTGCACCTCCTGTTCCGGATGAAAGACCGACTCCCGAGCCCATTCTCATTACAGCCAGCTATGTCTGACCTGGGCTCTTCTTTCTTTATTGCCATTAAACGCTAGGCTCTGAGCACACATGTCCAGTTTGGCACTGGTGTGAGCGGAGCTGCTCCACTGGGCTCTGTGAAGCTCTGCCTGCCCGCCCCAGTACTCAGCCTGGCCCTGATCGCTGGGTAGAAATACTGTGGCTGAAAAGGAATGTGAATCCGTTCGACCTGCCCTCCAGCAGCTTGGGAAATGCAGGCATTGCAGACTGTTCCCTCCCAGCAGCCCTTCACACACCCTTGGAGATAAATCGGGAGTCTGGACGCATCTTGGAGCTCAGCCAGCCTCCAACTATTAACCTTGGAGCAGAGGCTCTCCATGGATGTAACTGGAAAAACAGGGTTTCATTTGGAGCTGGTCAAATCAACCTTACTCCAAGCGAGCTCCCTTATGCCTTCGCAAGGGTCCAGAGCTCCCTCCCTCCTCGTGTCCCCTGTGGAGCCGTGTCTCAGGGGACACTGCTGGGGAGCAGCCAGTGCTGCCCAGGCGTCTGCAACCAAAAGGACCAGATTTTGGAAACTGCGACTTTGACTGCCACGTGTGGTGACCCTGACTGTCCTGGTGTCCAGCGCCTACCAGGGAGGCTGAAGGAAAAGAAACCAAGAAAAAAGAAACACCCATGGCACTGAAGTGTCTCAGTATCTGGAGAGTTCTCGATGTAGTGCAAACTCCCGCATGTGCCCTGGATAATGTCTCCTCCCCTGAAATACTGGGATGGAAACTCCTCACTTGGCACTGTCCCCCTGTGTGTGGCACTGGTGAGGAACACACTAACCACACCACAGCTGCAGCACTGCGCTGGTGCTGATGATTTATAGGCAGCTTCCAAATCTACCAGCTGGGTAGACTGGGATATAAATACTATCCTCATTTTATAGAGAAAGAAATTGAATATGGAGGGTAAAGGGCAAGGCATAGGAGGATTTTGTCTCAGCTGTGCTTGTTTTCCAGCACCCATCACGCTTCACTGCTGGGTGACTTCTGCTGCCGCCCGGGGAAGCCCGCAGTAAGATGTTCCCTGTGTCACACGCAGCCCATGCACGGGGCTGTCAGCCACCCTGCATCTCTCCCTTGGGACCCCCAGACCCTGGAGCTCCCAGTGCTTCGCTGCACACCTTGGCAGGGAGGACGGTTCCGGGTCCCAGCAGGAGATGGGGAGGGACCTTGATGTGTCAGGACCGTCGGGAGCCCTGGGGGGCAGAGGCAGGAGGAGGAGGTCTTGACTCGTTTGTCTCTTCTTTCCCCGGCAGGCCAGAGCGATACCGTGGAGGTCCCGGTTCGCCTGATCCCTGGAGAGAGACAGGCTGGTGATGGTACATCCCTCCCGGAGACACCCAACCCCAAAATGGTGCGATCTCGCGGGGCTGGGGGGGGGGACGACGCCTCTGGGAAGCGCTTTGCTGATGTGTGTGGGACTGTTGCCTTCAGTTTGACTCCTTTCATGTTAACGCAGGAAAGCATAAAAAAGGGAACAGGGGAAAGATGTGTCTGCGTGTAAACACCTGCTGGGGGCTGACAACATCCCTGCCTCACAGCTCATCTCTGAGGTCACTTCCCTGGGCACTTAGTCAGCTTATGGCTGGTGTCTGTCGGCATCTGCCTGCAGCCTTGTGAGTGAGAGGCTTGGGGGAGCTTCAGAAGAGGCAGAGTAGCCTTGGGTTGGGGTGAAGCACTCCTTTAAAGAATAAGAGACTGGGGGCTGGTGGGTCCGGGGTGGCTGTCCTGTCCCCAGGACATCGCAGGTCTCTGGGTTCTCCACGAGTTCAGTCTGGATTCGGGCATTGACAGCAGCTCTTTACCCTTTTTTTCAGATGTCAGCTGTCTATGCAGAATTAGAAAACCGCCTGATCGGCAGCTTTGCTGGCAAGATGGGTAACACTGCCCGGCACAGAGCATCGCCTCCTGCCCCAGAGCTGGCACACACTGCAGGTAGTGTCCGGATTCCCACGGTGTCGGAGAGGCAGTTTTGGGGGGGTCTCAGGTGATGGTGGATGGTGCTGGCTAGGCAGGCGGAGGAGAAGACATCTTTCTCTTGGTGCCATTTTATAATGAAGCAGTGACAGTGCCACATGTGAGCCCAGCGATGGCTCCTGCAAAGCTGCATCTGCAGGAGGGCAATGAAGTGCATGGGATGGCAAATCCCATGGGACCCGAGCGCACTGCTGTGCAACGCAGGGGACTGCCCAGGGGAGGTCTCCTCTCTGCAGGCTGCACCGTTATCTCACGTCACATTCGGTGCAGCACTGGGCTTGTCACAGCCTGTGGGTGGGGGGCTCTAGGGAGTATCTGCTGCAGGACCCTCTCAGCAGCGCTGTGTCCTGCAGGTGTTCGCAAGCCAGGAATGGCGATCTCGTGGCCAAGCGACCCTCTGGCCTCCCAGCAGTGCTACTACCGCCTGCACAGCAGTGTGGCCTCCCCGAGCAGCACCGAGTCCAACCCCTATGTCAGCCTTGACAGCAGCCCAGCCCCGTCCCCCAAGCACCGGGACTACCCACTCAGCCCTCTGTCACGACGGAAGAAGCTCTTCACCTTCTCCAGGCCCCCACGCAGCCGTGACACTGACCGATTCCTGGATGCCCTCAGTGAGCAGCTGGGACATCGGGTCACCATCGTGGATGATTTCCTCACCCCTGAGAATGACTATGAGGAGGTGAGTGTGGCACCACGGTGGCTTGGTGCATGGTCTTTGTCTGTGCTGGCCATGGAACATCCATCACGCAGCCTGCACTGCATCAGGAAGGGGGCAGAGCCTCTGGGGACATGTCCTGGGGCTCTGCGGGTGGTGGAGGGGGGCAAGGGCTGCCCTGCTTTGGGCAGGACCCCCCCAAGGGCTGGATGGGTGGAGGATGAGGTGCCACCTTCAGTGTTTCCTCTCTCCCTCACCCAGATGAGTTTCCATGATGACCAGGGCAGCTATGTCACCAACGATGTCAGCAGCAGTGAATATATCAGCAGCAGTGATGAGGGCAGCTCCCTGACCTACTCCACGCTCTCGGACCACATCCCTCCACCACCGCTCAGCCCCCCTCCGCCACCACCCCCCTTGCAGTTCCACNGTGCCCTGTGCACCTCCCCTGCACCGTGGGCTGCTGCACCGCAGGAGCGAATCCAACCACATGAGCGTCAAGAGACTGCGGTGGGAGCAGGTGGAGAACTCGGAAGGGACCATCTGGGGGCAGGTATAGCCCAGGAGCAGGGAGCAGGGTGGGGGGTGAGGGTCCAAACTGCTGTCTGGGGAGCGGTTGCCTGTGCTGAGGCTGTGCAGGTTGGTGGGAACATCCTTGGGCACTGCCCTCTTCCCTGCCCAGAGTGCTGGGGGTGCTGTCCCCTCCCTGAAGCATCGCATCCTAACCTTGTGGTGGGCCCACACATTAAATACCTTGGCCAAGGGAATGAACTCTGAAGATGCCGTGTTACAGAAAGTCTCATATTTCTTTTCACCCTTTTAATTGTTTGGACCAAAACAGCCGGGATGAGAAGAGGCTCTGGAAAGCATCTGAAATGCTGGTTTTGACTGCAGCGTCCTGGGGACCGCTTGCTTTCCTGCTTTCTGTGGGTTGACGTAGTCAGGAGCTGCCTTCAGATGTGTTCTGCAGCTGTAGGAGGTTTTATCGGTGGGAAACCATGAGGATGGCTGAAAGCAGAGTGATGGGGAGAGCAGCGAGGTAGGGGAAGACATCAGAGAGGGAAAGAAGAGGTGAGGAGTGAGACTAGATGTGATAATCCTTTGGCATCATGGACTTGAAGTGCTGCAGGACTCTGGAGGTGGATTCGAGTCCCTATAGGGAGAAGCTTGCCTCCCCGGAGTTTAATTTCCAGCCTTTGTGTCTCTCTGGTGATTAATGTGTTCAGATGTGCCACATTCTTCGTGCCCTGAGTAGCTAGAGGGGAGCTCTGGGTTCATCTTCCAGTTCTACAGACATCCACCTTGTAGCAAGCACTTGAAATCTTGCAGGTCCCTCTCCCTGGCACTCCGGAGAACAAGGTGCTTCTTCACAGTGATTCTTTTGGATGCAAAAAATTTCTGAAGTTTCTGGAATTCCCACTTTGTCCTTCAGTAAAGCAATTGTGCCCAAGTAGCAAGTGAAGAGCAGTAGTGCTCTGTAGGATTCCAGCTGTATCAGAAGCTAAATGAATCCACAGGGCAGTGCTGCCAGCTGCAGGGTGCAAGGAAGTGCTGATGGGGTGAATCTCCATGTTTCTTCCTTTCTTCTGAAATGAGAATGAGTCCCACCAGATAGGCTTAGTGACTCGTGTAGGAACTACCTCCACAGAGGTGAACGGTTTACCAGGCTCTGGTTTCTGTGCAGGGTTTATTATGGCTGAGTCTCCAGTTACAGGACAGTGCCATCAAACCATCCTGGTTTCTTCTAGGGATGCAGAGCTTAGCGTGGGGTGGAGGGAAGGTGGCCCAGGGCAGGCGGGCAGTGTTGGGCTGTCCCCTGCACCAGCACGGTTCCTGACTCTTCCTCCTCCTGCAGCTCGGGGAAGACTCAGATTACGACAAGTTGAGTGATATGGTCAAATACCTCGACCTGGAGCTGCACTTTGGGACGCAGAAGCCTACAAGTAAGTACCTGAGCCGCAGAGCAGGTCCTGCTACTGGCCAGAGACCGAGCACTGGGAAGAACAGGGACTTGGTGGGCAGTAAGGCAGTGCCTGGTCCTAGCATCACCTGTGGCATGAGAATTCATTCATACTCAGGATTTTGTGGCCGGCAGCACAGCAGATCATTAAGATGGAGATCGTTTCACTATCTCCCTTAATTTTCTTTGCTGCCGTTATCTGTTTTCTCTCTGCATTTCAGCCGATCGGGGCAGCGAAATTCCGCTGGAGGGTTTTGCTCCCCGTTGCACTCAGTGCTGCTTCCCGGCTCTCATAGCACCTGCCCGGCCATCCCCATGCTGCGGGGAACGCCGGGGTGCCAGCACCGCTTTCCACAGCCGCAAGGGGCCTGGTTTGCAACACAGCAGAAGCTCAAACCTGCGCCACATATTATAACGATTTGTGCACAGCCTCTGCTTGTTACGGTCTGTGCCGAATGGACCATCAGCCGGGCCGTCGGCATGCACAGACACATAGTTGTGCTGCAGTAGCAATAACGGCTGCAAATTAGGATTGCAGCTCTGTTGCTTTGAGAACTCAGCCCTGAAAAAGCTGTGAAAACATTTCTCTGTCCATAGAGAGGATTGCAAGCAACACTTTTCTTTTTGCATATATAATAAGTTAGTTCCCCCCAAAACCTACGTATGGGGTCTGTAGCTACGTGCCAGTGCAGCGTTCCTATTGCTCTTGAATCAGGTTCTCCTGCAGACCCACCGACCGGGCTCTCCTACCCACTGGGGTTTCTGGGTGCTGCAAACCCAGGGAGAAGGTCCAGGCTGGGGGTGCTGAGCAGCGGTGGCCGGGGTGGCCGCCCTGTGCAGTGGGAGGCATTCGGGGCGTGGGGTGACAGCAGTGCACTCCTGCTCCCCCGCAGCCTGCCTGAAGGGAGGCGTGGGGCAGCGCGGCTGCCTCATTTACACTGGGAAAAGTAAAATGCCAGTGGGATGTCTGAACTGTCCTGCAAGGGACATGATGCATGACGGCAGCGTGGGCAGAGCTAAGCTAGAGTGGGCAGATACAGATGGGACTGGCAGTGGAAGTGTGATGAAATGGGATTCTTCTCAGGGGCTATGTTTTTTGGGATGTTTCTGGGCAGTCTGGGATTTTCTGTGTGTTTCACCTCTCGTTTTACCTTTTTCAGCTCCAACTGAGTCCTCCATTGAGGAGATCTTTGAATCGCAGAATTCAAGGATTCCCGGAGCCATTGCTGTGTGCAAAGCATCAGTTCTCCTCTCTTTCATTCATGGTTTCACTGTTTTCAGGACAGTTTTCTTCCTGCTGGAGCCAGCTGAGCATGTCCTTACCCGTGATTAAATCTTTCAGTTTCTCTTCCAGAGCCAACTCTCATGCCTGAAAACTTTAAAAAGAAAGACGTGGTTGAAATTTTGTCCCACAAAAAGGCCTACAACACATGTAAGTAAACATCACCTGGAACGTACCCCCAAAATGGGCCCCGAGATGGGACCAGGGATGTAGAGAACTGGAAAGGTAAAAGGAAGGAGGCTTCATGAGCACGATCCCATGAGCGCAATCCCAGTACAACTCTGCTGGTCTGGGCTGTTTCTGCAGCCCAGAGCCCCTCAGTGCTGGGCTCAGCCCCAGGCAGGGGGAAGAAGGTGGCTTTCCAAGAAAGGATGGAGATGGGATGTGACTCATTGGCCTGGGGAGGGAGAGGGGAAGGGCTTGCATGGCCCCACGGGACAGTGAGGGTGTGCGGGGCCACCCTGCTGCCCACCGGGGAAGGGTCAGTGCCACTTCTCCAGGACGTGCTTCTGGTAAGAAGGAGGGTGGGAGGGCTTGGTGGGACCCTGTGAGCCCCTGGTCTCCTGGCCACAGAGGATGTGGGAGAGGTGGGGGTGCTGGGGTGGTTTCCAGTGCAGCCCAGCCTGATGTGTTGGTGATGTACGTGCACAATGATGCAATACCCTGGGAGGCTCTGCAGGACCTGAGTGACTCCTCGAGGTCCCTGAGCAGCCTGTTCAGGGCCTCGGGGAGCAGAAAGCCCTTCCTCTCCCCAGGGCTGACCCTGTGTCACCGTGGGCACATGGAGGAGTCCACACCACTCTCACACCATGGAGAGATTGAGCTGAGCCTCCTGGCCCTGTCCTGCTAGGCAGTCTGTCCCTGGTACAGCCATCCCCCCCGGGGTCCGGTCTTCTTCCCTTCCCAAGTGACGCACCTCTCTTCCCCTCAGCCATCCTGATAGCCCACCTCAAGCTCTCACACATCGAGCTGCGCCAGATCCTCATGACGATGGAGACGGACCGTCTGGAGCCTTCCCACATCAAGCAGCTCTTGCTGTACGCCCCGGACGGGGAGGAAGTCCAGCGCTTCCAGAGCTACAAGGAGAACCCTTGCAAGCTGAGTGAGCCCGACCAGTTTGTACTGCAGGTACCTGCGGGCAGGGACATGCTCTGGAAGCGCGGAGGTCTGCATGTGCAGTGTCCCCGGGATGTCCTGCTGAGAGCTGGAGGGGAGGAGAACACAGAGCGGAAAGGAAGCAGTCAGCAGGACACTGGTCTGCTCCTTGTGCATGTTGTGGGATGGGAAGAGCTGGTGGCACTGGTCACAGGGACCGCTGGTGAGCAATGCTCAGGCTGATGCCTGAGCTGTCTGGCAGGTCCCACAGTGGCTGGTTTACAGCCGAAGCATATCATGATGTTTACTCCATGGTAAGAGTGGCTTTTCCCATCTCTGACTTACTTTCTGTTAACAAAGTCACGCGAAGATATTGGCATGAAACCTGCCCATCCCGTGGCAGCAAACTGACCGTGCTCTGCGAGCTACAGCAGCTGCTCTGCGGTGTCGCCTGCGCTAAGCAAGTCCACACTGCTTTCATGAACGGGGAAATATGCCAGGAAAAACACCATATAGGAGGGATTATGGCTAATGGTGATAGTAGAAATTTTCTCCTTCTTTTGCTCTCAGATGTTGTCAGTACCAGAATACAAGATCCGTCTGCGCAGCCTACATTTTAAGACCACTCTGCAGGAGAAGACAGAGGAGATCAAAGCTAGCTACGAGTGCATCTGCAAGGCCTCTCTAGAGCTGAAAAGCAGCAAGAAGCTGGCTAAGATCTTGGAGGTCAGAACAGTCCTTACTTCTGGTAACAGCCACCGGGGGCCCCCAGCGTCCACGGGAGCGCCCGCAGGCAGCCAGGCAGCTCGCAGGCAGCTCGCAGGCAGCTCGCAGGCAGCCGGAGCGCTGCTCCAGCCCCACGGCTATGCCCTGGGCCCGTCCGGGTCCAGCTCTGCCAGGCTTCATCCCCTGGTAGCTCCCGCTGGCATTGGCTTGTGGAGATCCTGGCCTTGGGAGGATGCAGGAGGGCAGATCGCAGACGGCCACGCATCCACCCGCAGCAGCAGCAGGGCTGCAGGAGCCAGGAACCCGCCCAGTAACAGAGCAGAGCCCACCGAGGTTGTCCTTTGGCTGCGATGGGGCTGGAGGATGTGGGGTTTGTCCAGGTGGTCACTGCGTGCGTGTCCGCATGCAGGTAGCACTGCAGGCTGGTCCCTGTGCATGGCCATGGGCTTGTGCCAGCCCTGCAGGTGTCCCGCACGCTGCCTGTACCTCTGGGGAGGTGCTTTCAGGGTTCCCGGGATGGGCTGTGCCTGGCAGAGGGGCACTGCACTTGCAGGAGAGAGCGAATCCCGCTGTGGCTGCTCTTTGGCCCTACTGAGTTGAGCTGCCCCAAATTAATGATAATTCATTCAGATTTGCTTTTTAAAAAAAAGCAGGTGGGATAAATGAGGACGCGATGTGACAAAAGGCGTTTCCAGATGAGAGATGAGCTTCCTTAGTGGCTCCTGGCCAGTAACCCCCCAACACCTCATTAAGTCCTTGGGGGGCAATGGCTGGTTGCACATTAACGGCTGGTGAACAGAAATTCAGAGACTCCCAGGCTGAAATCCAGGCAGTGAGGTCCTCGCTCCTCACCAGGCCCCAGGAGGGACATCAGGATTCGGGTGAGCTCAGTCTGGGGTCCAGCTGTGCCTCCAAGGCTGCAAAGCTGCAGCACGAGGAATCGGAGCATTCTGGAGGGCAAAGCTGACTTGACTGGATCACTACTTTCCCTTTAAAATATCCCCTTAAAGATCTGCAGATAGCAGCTACAAAAGGCTTTGGGAAGAGGAGAGTTTAGGCACTTGCCAGTCAGCAGGAGAGTCCTTGTCCTGCAGGCAGGAGATCTTAGAGTGGACCTCCAGACTTAGCCCTGGTCCTGCAGGGAAAAACAACTGAGAAATGAAAATTGTGCACACCTAAAGCCTGAGGCTATAACAAAAGACAAAATTCCCTCTTAAACATTAACAAAGCTTGGGCACCTGCATCATCAGTCTGGAAGGGGCAAAGGAGATAAACCGGTGTTAGTGGTGCCGCGGGCTCCCTGCAGCTCTCCGGCAGCACAGACCTTCTGGATGGCTGGAGAAGGAAGGGGACTCCTGGGCAGCATCCACATGAACCACATGGTGAAGCATCTAAATGTGAGCTTTTATAAGGGCTTCGGAAGTTTGGGTCTGCAGATGACAAACAGGGTGTGTTTTCTAGCCCCTGCTGAAGACACAGGAGAGGCGATGGATGAGGACCAGTCCCTGTAGCTGACACATGTTGAGGGTTCAGTGCAGTCTTTGTACGTGAGCAGCATGGAGAAGAGCCTGCCCCTGCGGACCCATGGCCCTGTCCCTTGGCCCTGTCCCTTGGGGCTGCCATGCCAATGGGCACATTAGCAGCCCTCGTCCTCCCAGTGTGCTGTGGCTGCCCTGTGTGGGTGATAGGATGAACAGTGTGTACAGAACCAACAGAAATTCTGCCCTTAACATGTATTTGTCCACCTAATCTAACCCACTGAATGAACTGATAAGGTTTTATTAATGATGCTTTATAAGCACGTGTAGGGGGCCCCTTAGCAGAAGTGACCTGACACAAAAAAGGGTGCTTTCCCACTGTCCTTTAGACAGAGGGAGGCTTTTTATCTCTGCTCCTGCCACATCCTTGGTAGGTCTCTGTGATCCAAAAGTGGCTACAAAAGGAGATGGGATATGGGACACTAGAAGTGCTGGAGGTCACTGGCCAGTCATTCACTGAGGTTTCTCTTTGCAGTTTGTGCTGGCGATGGGAAACTATCTGAACAACGGGCAGCCCAAGACAAGCAAAACAACAGGCTTTAAAATCAACTTTCTCACCGAGGTAAGACGAAGCATGCTTGTCCTCGTGCAGGAGGCACCAATGCCAGGAGCTCCAAGTACCTGGTTTATTGAGCCTCTCCTTGTATGGGGCTGCTGGGTGCAGTGGCTCCCAGAACGGGGCTGGTGGGACGGCAGGGATCGATGTGCAGGGTTGACTTCAGAGAGGCCCTAACAGTGGTCTGGTGCTTCAGTGTGCTGGGACCTGAGACCCAGGCCTTCTGGATGTGGGGTGGGAGAAAATGAAGGTCTTTTATCCCATGTGGGTTGCTTTGGGACTCCTGAGGGGTGGGGGACGGGGCGGCAGCCCTGCCCTGCCAGAAGAAGGCATTGCTTAGCATCTCCACACCACTAATCTGGGTGTAACATGCTGTGTAAACATTAAATGTCCTATTTAAACATTAATCCACATAGCATGGCTGGGAATTGCCACGCACGTGAATGCAGAGTGATCCGAGAACAGAGGAGCCCCTGTGTATTTGGGTGCTTGGCAAAACCCGCTCTCCTCTGCACAGGAATCTCCTTACTTGTTTTGCTTTGCCGTAGCTGAACACAACCAAGACCGTTGATGGGAAATCCACCTTCCTGCATATTCTTGCCAAATCACTTAGCCAACATTTCCCAGAGCTCCTGGGCTTTGCCAAGGATCTTCCTACAGTGCCGCTCGCTGCCAAAGGTAAATGAGCAAAAGCATCTGCAAGCTTCTTGTCTCCTTGCACTGTCTCCTGGTTTTGTACAGGTCTGGAATCAGTCATGAGCTGCACAGTGTTGGCATGAGCAGGATGGCAGCCCAAACAAGTGAGGAATGGTCCTGAGTGGAAGGATAGGGCTAGGAAGGGATGAACTTAGTGACAGGGGAGCTCCCATCTGTCCCTGACCTGAACCTTCCTTCTGGCTTGAAAAAGAGGTTCCCAAGTTCAGAGGTATCTTGGAAGTGCAAATGAAGCAAAGCAGAGGGAAGCGCTGAGAGCTGGTCTGCTCCACCCAGCCTCTGCCTCCTTTAATCCCTGGTGCGCAGCCTCCCCGGCATGGCTGCCAGCATTATTACTGCTTGCAATTGTGTGTGGTATGGAGCGTACAGCACCCTTCATGAGTTCACAGTCCAGTCGCAGTCATGCTGCCTGAGGATCGTACAGCTTCATTGGTTGCAATAAAAAAAAGTCACATAGATGTTGGGGTTATCATCCATCCACTTGTGTTGGTGGTGTCACAACAGGCTGGCTGCATGCAAAGCATGGGCTGCATTCTCCTTGCACACCAACCCCTGTTGTTTGTGAGTAATTCCCCTGGGAATTAGTGCTACAGTGGATAAATAAAAGAGAAAATTCAGGCCTGGAGATGTAAATTTCCACTTGATGAAGGTCTGTACCTGTAGCTTTCTTAGCTGGATTTTGTATCTGGAAATATCTGTTAAATAACACTTTGGTCACTGAAGGCTTCCTGCTGCCCAAACTCCTGCCACTTTATACCCAATTTCAGACCATTTGCCAGCCAGGGCTGCCCAGCTTCACTCTCGTACAAGCCACAGAGTGACACAGCTGCAGCACATAACCCAAGCCCTCCTGAGATGTCACAGTTCACCTTCTGCCTTGCCAGTAGAAGAGCTAAGGCTTGGCCGCCCAACACGGCAAGGAGTCTGAAGTGCTCATCACTCTCCTGAATTCTGGTGCAATGATGAGATGCCATGGAGAGCAGCCTGGATATTAGCCCTTGTCCCACTGTCCTCTACACTCTCTCTGTCCCCCTCCCAAGTCAAGTACCTGTGTATCCATCACATGCTCCTTGCACTTAGCATGTTCCAGGCTCATTTTGAGGTCCTTGGCATCTCTTGGCCTGAGCACCCCGCAACCTACTGGAGCCCAGCAGGAAGGTCTGGTTGTCCACCACACCCTGGGCAACATGGACAGGTTGTGCAGAGCCATGTAGACATGCAGCCCGAACCACCCCAACCGATGGCCCACATTTGTTGCCCTCGCTTTGCTGCAGGAAGCAAGCCAGACCTAAGTTTCGTAACACTGTTGAGTCCTCTCTTCTCATGTAGTGAACCAGAGAACACTAACGGCTGACCTAAAGGACCTGCACACCACTGTCAGTGACATACAGATGGCCTGTCACAACATGCCAGCTACTGCAGAGGACAGATTTGCAATTGTGATGACTGTATCCTTCTGTAAAAGGGGCAAAACATCAATGTGACTTACTGCCCTCAAGTGAAAACATTCAGTTGACTTTATGCCTCCTTGGTAAGCAGCAGGGCTGTGTCCGGCTGGTAAGAAAGGACCATCTCAGCACTTGGTGAGTGCTGGAAATCTCCACCCTCCACTCACTCTTAGTCAGCATGGGAAACAGCTTTTGCCGTGACCACTGGTTCACATGCCTCTGCATGGCAGAAACCCAGTGCTACGAGGCCAGAAAGCTTTCTGAGACATCCCTTCCAGAGAAGTGCTGTTAGGGACAGCTGAGTGTGCCCGCGGGCTCCCTTCACCTGTGGCCGCAGCCCGCATTTGCAGCAGGCCCTTTCTTAGACCTGAGATGAAACCCAGCCATTTGATAAGCAGAAGTGATTATGATCTGTACCACACCCACAGTGCGGCTGTTTTCCCTTAAGCCATTTCTCTCAGTCCTTCCTGGAGAGTGCCCAGCCTGCCATGCGATCCCTGGACGACCTGCAGCACAAGGCCATGGAAGAATTCAGCAAGGTGTTGTCCTTCTTCGGGGAAGACTCGAAAATGACAACTTCTGAAGCTTTCTTCGGCATTTTTGCAGAATTCATGAGCAAGTTTGAGGTGAGTTGCACTTTTCAAAGCCAACCAGCAAGAGGTTTCCTTTTAGATGTCAGTGAAGCGTTTTACTTACATGTAAGCTGTAGGAACAAGATGAGCTTTTTGTGAGGATGTGTACCTGAGTGTCTGTAAAGTGCAATTTTTCTAACGTGCAAGTTGGCTGGCTGGTGGGGAAGGCTGAAGTGAGGGTTGATGGTCCAACCGCCAGCTCAGTGGAGAGTAAAGCAGATGTTGTCATGGTCTGACATGCTTGGTTAACGAAGGCTGGGTCGGAGCACCACAAAGCAGATGCAGTGACTGTCAGGGCTTGTCCAACGGGAAGCCAGGGGAGAATTAAGTCTGTAACAGCTGGTACCATTGAAACATCCTCCCTGTCCACACCAGCTGCCCTTGCCTGATCCTCAGCACCTGCTCTTTGCTCTTTCCCTGCAGCGAGCACTCAGCGACGTGCAGGTCGGCGAGAGCCAGCGCAGCCCCAGGATGACCTCCCCCCTTGCCTGGTGACGGGCCTGCAGCAATGCAAGGTGCAACAATTTATTGCCAACAAAGTGCAATTTGCTCCTGTTGAGTTTGGTTGTAAATACGCTGCTGTCACCTGCTACCACCAAGCAGAACCATGGACCAAGGGGTTGGGGCAGTTTGGACACTAAAAAGGCACCACGGGTGATGGTGGGTGGATGCGAGGGTGAGGCACAGGGACAAGAAGGTAAACACCGTGCTGGTCTTGACAACAGCTTGCTTAGCATCCTCCATTTCTAGTGTATTACTGAGTCAAGGATTTCAGACACATCTGGGTAAAACCCCACTCTCCCTGGTTTCCAGAACCTGTATAACTGGCTCTAGAAGTCACTGGAGACCTTCCCCATGTCCCCACAGCCAGTGCCTGAGCATGGCTGTGCAAGGAGTCAGCCCTTGCAGGATACAGCTTTCCCCAGGCAGGCACGCTTGCCCCAACCAGCCTCAGGGCTGGCGTTAGAGCCCAGCCACAGACACCCTGGGGAGCCAGAGCAGGTCAGGCGGGGAAGGGAGCGTGGGGGTATGAGGGCTGCCAGCAGCGCCTGCTTCTCCGGGACCCTGAGGAGCAATGCTGCTGAGCTCCTCTCAAATCCCTCTCCAAGCCCTTCTGCCCTTGAGGTGCACCGTGAGGCTGGAGCTCCACCTGAACAGACTCTAACAGCGGAGTGGAGATTGCTGAAGTTGGCCCAGAGGCTTTAATCCCCTGCCATTGTTGGCCAGTGGCAATGGAAAGCAATGTGACCTTGCAGAACCCTTCTGGTTTGTCCGTGTTGTCCTAAATACGGATCCAGTCTGGTTCTACCCAGCTGCGCTGGAGAGTAAGGAAGGCCCAGAGTCCTTCCCGGCCATCAGCTTTGCTTAAAGGTGTGGCAGAGAGTGACAGGTCTTGTAATCTTCCCAAGAATTTAACATCATCGGCACTAGACTTATTTGAACTCCTCAGGAGACATAAACCCCTGAGCATTTTGGTGCCTCCTTGGAAAGTACAGAACCCCTGGTAGCCTAAAAATGAGTGGGAGTCCTCTGCAGCCCTGAGTACCACCTCTGAGGCATGGCAGAGACCTGCGAGAAATACATCCCCTGCCCTCCTTTATTCTTTCAGAAGGCTTGAGTCCTGAGAGTCCCTTTACTCTATGATTTGACCAGTTGTTCACATTGAATATACCCAGGGAACTCTAGAAGCATGCACATCCATCTTTTGACAATGTCTGATTGTTATTTAGATGACTTAATTCCCTCCGAAATCTCCCCTGACAAAAGGGCTAGCAGCATCCCGTGGTGAGCGCATGCCCCCCCGGGCGACACAGTGCCCCGAGAGCTTTATGGCAGCAAACCTACAGTGCGTTAATATTGCGAGGCATTACTCTGTGCAAAATGCATCTGTTGCCTTTCAAACCCGACACGCTCCGACATCCTGCCCCGTGGAAGCACTCCAGCAAACCGTAGCGTAGGTAACCTTCCTCCCGTCTATTGCCAGAGCAAGAGCTCTTACTGCAGCCTCTGCTCAAGTACAGAATCACCAACTGGTGCATTATTTATGGGAGACCTTATGATCATCAAATCTTTGGTTTTCAGTATTTTTTTAAACCCTGCTGTAGAAAGTGAAGTATATTTTCACAGGTGTTCTCAGTTTATACAGCTTTAAGTGCCAGGTAGTTTCTAGCGTTGTGTTCCCAGAGGTCCAGCCCTGTCTGTCTCTGCCTCTCCTCTGCCCCGACGGCGGCGACAGGGCAATGCTCACCCAGCTCCTCTTTCCGTTTTGGATGTCACACACTGCATTCAGTTGATTATTTTTTTTCTAAAAACATATTCAATATTTAAACCACTGGAGGTTCTTTTGAAACTGTCATTACAAATGTGAAAATGCTGTACATAGATTTTGCTACATGTTGTAACTTTCCAAAATAGTTAGAACTCCAATCCCTTTGGTATTTTTATGTGAATATTTTCAAAGAACCAGAACTTCCGACATACGGTTATACTATTTGATAATGGGACTATGTATATTCACAATTCAGTCTCTACCCAATGCCTATGTGCTGTTCCTAAAATAAAGCTACTGCCTTCTGCCTCCTGACTGCGTGTACCTCTGTGTTCCGTCAAAAATTGCTTCTTACAACAGCTGCAAGTGAAGATTTGAGGAATTCTGCATCTGGCACTTCCGTGACTGCACTTCTTAATATTGGCTGCTTACACCTACAGGAGCGAGATGCAGGATCTGACCTTGCTGGGTTTGGGCTGGTACAGGGAAAATAACTGCATAATTGTGAAAAGACCTGCTTTCGTACCACCATTCAGGCTAGTGTGATGAATATGAGCAGCAGATTCTTAAAATACTACGGATTTTTTCTGCAGCCTTCAGAAGAAAACATTTAGCGAGTGTATGAGCCCGTGAATTGTTTCCCTCTGAAAAGGAATTCTTGGCTGAGGTTGAGTTTATGTCCCTGGAGCAATTTATCTCCCTTTACGCTAACAGCAGATAGATAGGGACCAGCTTCATATCAGATTTCCTGGTTGTAGTTTAGCTTGTTTACAGCAGCCTGCTCAATCACTGGGTCCTCCCTGGAGGCCGTGGCACTGGCAACCGTAAACCAGCTCTGAACAGAGTTAACTAAAATGTTACGGGTAGAAGTCCCTCGCCGGGCACATGCTTTTAAAGTGCTCGGACCCCTCCTGAGGTTTCTTTAGCCCTCCTGGCCGATCAAGCCTGGTTCTTCTGCAGCCCCTGGGTTCTCGAGCTGCCCAGCGTGGCTCTCAGACCTCCCACTGCGCAGCCCAGTGCAGCCCGGGCTGCAGTCCATAAACTGCCACCGAAATGATGATCCAGAGCCTGTTTTGCAGCATGGTACATAACGACAGCCAGCGTCATTCACCACACATACTTGTTGTTTTGTTGTTTCTTGATTACTGCAAACATTAGGTAATTCTTCTCCAGGGTGAGCACACCAGCTGGATGCTCTCCTCATAGCCTTGTACAGCCCAGCCTTAACAGAATGCCTGCGTCAGCCTCAATCATGGGACCGTCTTCACAGGAAAGCCTGTCCTTGGAAAGGAAATAAGAACTCAGGCAGCAGCCGGGGGTCAGTGCGGGGAATGCAGCCGTGGCGTGGCTCCTGCTCCACAGGGTGCCACTTCCATCCTCTGACAGAGACAGGAAACAGTGCCTGTGACAATCCCAGGTTACATTCCAAACTTTGGATTATTTAAGGATTTTTACTCTTTCCTGCAAGAAATGGGGAAAAAAAAAAAAAGCCATCAAAAAGAAAATGAGCAGCTTTAGTAAAGTCATAGTGAGAACAAGATCACAGCTCCCATTGGTGGACTGGCTGGGATAAAATAGTACCAGGCTGGCATCTCCAAGCCAAACTGGAACCACATATGAACCCTCCCTCTAAGTATCTTGATAATGGCTTGAAGGGCCATGATCCATAATTTTTTTTCAGGTGCCATGAAAGATGCTGAAGAGACAAACAGACATCTCAGCTTCAGACTGGAAGGGCTGGAAGTCAGGAAAAAGCGGCACAGAGTGGGAGGTAGCACAAGGCACCTGTATGCTGAATTGGAAGCCCTCAGGGATCTGCATGGTTTTCACACAATTTAGGAAAATCTGGGTTTTCCAAATTCTGTCAGACACAATTGAAACATCTCCAATCGCAAGATTCAAAGACCTTTAGTTATGCCCATAAGAACTGTGAGCTGAGTGTGAAACAATGAGGTAAAATACAGGTATTAGTTTTTTCCTATTTTGATTTCTGGTTTCTTAGACATTGGAGTGCCTTTTTCTTCCTTTTTTTTTTTTTAACTTGCCTCCATTGTCAATCTAGAAAACTCAAAAGTGAAGGTGAGAGCTGAACTTCTGATTCCAGCAGCTGAGATTGTCAGAGAAGGGATAAATTTCACAAAACCTTTGGTAAAAGCAGTGCAGTTAGTTGCAGTTAGTTAAATGGTTAGTGAGAGAGAGAGACAAAAGCAGCACCTGCACTAAGAGATGCTGCTCGTGCCTGGCCAGGGACAGGGGACCGGCGTTCCCCAGGGGCTGCCCTGCTTTGGCTGAGACTTTCACCCAGGCGTTGCAGAAGAGCTGAGGACTCACCAGTATAACATGCCCTTAGGAGATCACATACAGTAAAATTCGGGTTGACAACTCCACCGTCAGGACACGAGTTAGGCTTGTGAGAGGACAGTGCCCATCCTCGATCTGCCCTCCCAGCTAGCAGGTCACCTGCCCAGCAAGAGACACGGGGCTCCTCGGTAGTGCTGCCCTGGGGGTTTGTGCACCCCCATTTCAGAGGTGTATAAGCTGCCTCCTGCCACGGTCTCTCGCTGTGCTGGAAGGTCCCTCTTCAGCATCATTCTCTGCGTGTTATTTGGCCGTAAGCGTTTATCTGTTTTTTCAGACAGATGATGCTGAAGCCAAAATCTCCAGCTTGGTCCCAGAAGGAAACCCAATTCTGAGATTAACCTACAGGCTCAGAAAAGAGTTATGAACCCCAGCCCACAGATGAACTCTGCTCTTTGTAACAGGACTAGCTGTCAGCTCCCCCCTGTGTCGCAGGCTGTCAGTTTGAGGGTACATCAGCGCAGATTTTTTTTTATTGTTACTTGTCCGTCTCTAGCTGCGCAGATTGCTTAAGAGAATGGCACTCTGTGGAGTTTGACCCATGAGCCCTGATAGTGAAAATAATACACTTCTCACCAGAGCCACGGGAGACCGAAAGAGTAACTTCGGGCAATTAGTTTAACTTTGACTATAAATATTCCTTCTCATTCCTTGTGACACCGTTAACAGCTCCGCTGGCAAATCCCGATTCTCTGGCAATATTTAAGCTGCCTGTCAGTTGGCAGAGGCTTGGTGGTGCCCGGTGCAGGGAACAGAATGAGACCCAGCTGAGCGCAGTAAGTTCCCTTTCAGCTTCTACCTCGAGTTGGGGAGCTCCGGTTGGTGCGTGGGTTCGGGGCTGCTGCCGGGCTGTGTTTCAGCCCCAGCGAGCTGTGGCATCTTTAGGAGGTGGATGGACCTGGGAATGTTTTAAAAAATCCCATTGAGGAGGCATTTAGAGCGATACAGTCCCAACGGGTTACTCGAGACCCACGTGGGCTGCATCTCTCCCAGGACCATTGATAAAGGGCTGGCTTCAGCGCCTTCATTTCAATGCCATGGATGTTCCTTCCTCACAATCTCTGGCAAGGAAAGTGCTGCCCCCTGTGCCAGGAACCAAGGGAGACTGGGCTGTGAGCTGAATTCACAAAACAGGCAAAATTTCCACTGGTCCGGGGCAGAGGTAGGATCTGAAATCAGAGCAACCGAGTCTAATGCATTTTTCTTAATGCCCAGCCTCATCCCCGGCTCTGGGAGCTGCAAGAAGGAGCTTTAACTGGGCAACCGTATTCAGCTCCAGGAATCTCCCCTGGCGTGTATCCCGCGTTTCCTTTCTTTACTGACGGGCACGACAAATGCCTGCAGAGCTCTGCCCCAGATCCGCAGGCATTTCGGAGGGAAAGACACAACACTGTCCTGCACGTGTGGCTGAATCCCGAGTGAGGTCGAGCATATGTAGCTTATAGCGCTGGCTGTACTGCTGGTGCTGACCACCCACCGCAGGCCCTGAGGTGGGAATTGTCTTGGGACGAAAAGAAACAGCAATGTCAGAGCTATGAAAGAGAAAGTAGGAGGTGTTGGAGCGGGGTTAGCAACTTCCCAAGGCTGGCATACCAAACTCTATTTTTCTTTTCCTAGTTAAAGGTTAAGCATGCCAGTAAAAACTTGGCAACAGCCAAGACACATTGCTTCTTAAAGAGGTAAGATAGCACTGATCTTCTGATTGTCAATGCCCTGCACCCTTGCAAGGCAGAAGCTCCCAAGGAATTTAGTGGGATCTGGGGGCTTTATAAGGCACGGAAAAGGCTGCTCTGCCAAGGTGCTGCAAGTCCCAGATCCCAAGCTGGTGCTGCCACCACTGCCACTCAACCGGAACACGGCTCTCTGTCATCTTTGGCTCTTGTGCTGGAGGCTGCTGATGTCTTGGGATACAACCCACCAGCTGTGGGACTTTATCTGCCGCCGGGAAACTGCTTGTTTATTGCCCAACTTTTTTGTAAATGCACGAGCCCAGCAGCCCTGCTCCAGGCAGAGCCCGAGCTGCAGGATGGGGTGTGGTGGGGACACAGGGAAGGACTTGCCCTCCTGAATACTGCCCAGCAGGAGAAATCACTGCATCTCCGTCACCACAGCACTTGCTACTCCATTCCCTCTCTGCTCTTTCACACACCTGGGCAGTGGGTGCCCACTAGGTGCAGGAGAGCAGCCACTTGCACTTCAGGCAAGTCTTCAGGCCACAGGTGAGCTGAGGGCAGGTTCCAGCTGCAGTTCAACACATCGACAAAGGGGTGAAGCCGGCAGAGGTTGTGAAACACGCGACTGAGGGACAGGTCGGCTCTTTCGGTCTGTGCTTTGCTGCACGCCGGGGTGTTCAGAGGAGGAACTTGTTCGACCGCTTGTTGTCCAACCATCCACACCAGGAGCCCCGGGCTAGCGCAGGCCACCCTTTGCCCCACCTTCTTCAGCTTTTTGGCAGGGGGGAGCTTATAAGTGTTGCCTCACAAGTGCAAGAGAGGCCAAAGGACCTGGCTAGCTGCGTCCGCAGGAAGACGAGGACCAGCAGACACCCGGCCCAGCCATCCCAGCGACGCCAGGGCTGGACCCGGGGCTGAGCCGGCTGCAAGACAGCGCCAAGGCTGGGGAGTGCCGGCTCTGCCCCTGTTCGGAGGAACCATCTCCTTGGCTCAGCGGGGTAAGAGGAATAATCCCAAGCCTGCACCATGGCTGGAGCGTGGCAGTGAGGTGCTGGGCCCGGGATCCCTGGTGACCGACAGCGGCCACCCCACGGCGGGCCTTGCCCCTGCCTTGGCTGCACCAGGGCTGCCACTCACCTCCTGTCCTGCTCGCAAAGCGGGGCCAAGCCTGTGTGGGGGGAGGAGGAGGAGGAAACGAGGAGGAACTGCATTAATTCAAATACCTGACCAACCTCCCTACATGGACTTCAGCCTGCCCCTTCTTCCAAAGGGCAGCAGCCTGGCACCATGGGGCACTCCGGAGGGCTCCAGAGAGCCCTTGCAGGGGTCCCTCAGTGGTGCCACGTCTCCTCATCAGGCATTTCTGGACAAGAAAATGAGGTTTTATTCCTGCAGGAAGCCCATGAATATCTCACCCGCAGGAAATGCCTCTGTGGGCTGGTGTGCAGGAGGGAGCCCCAACTCCAGCACCAGCTCTTTTGCTGCTTGGTGCCGGGTCCCACACCACTGCACCGTCCACTGGCGGTACCTGCTGTTCATCCCTGCTGCCCTGGCCTGCTCCGGCGTGGCAGAGGGTACGCCTGTCCCTGTGCTCAGCAATGTGCTGCCAGCCTCCCTTCCCGATAAGGGAGTGGAGAGGGCAGTGCCTGCTTGCTGGGAAGCCAGCCTTTCTCAGGAGGAGACTCAAGCACTCTGCATCCGAGCTCAAGCTCTCGCTGTGGCAAAGGAGGAAAAAATGCCACCACTGCTGGAGCAGTTCACGTGTCTTCACATCCTGGCTGCTCATCACAGGCACGTTTCTGGCAGCAGCTTCTCACCAAGGCCAGTCTTGCAGTGCTGCTGCCCTGGGACCCGCAGGCTGCCATCACCAGCTGTGCCACATCCCAGTCCTTTCCTCCAGCTATTTCAGCTGTGTACACCTCCTCTCTAATGCTCCCATTTCTCTGCCAGTTAGAAAATTATCCGCTGCAAAAGAAATCCAACCAACCTAAGGCTGGCCTGCCTGCTGGTAGCATCTTCACATCACAGAAAGGGCATCACGGATGAAGGCAAATGCCAGAGACAAGAGCCTTCTCCATAGCGCCGGCACGAGCAGCACCGCAGCCAGAGCCACAGGGCTGACAACCCCTGAATTATTCAAGAAACAGTCAACACCTTCAAGGTGCTGCCCCATCCTCTCCTAACCATGCAATGCATTTTTTGACAGATATATGCATCAAGATAAAGAAGCACTTGGCCTGCATAAGAAACCATGGAGACCACCAGCAGCACTCCAACCTCGGTGACAGCCTCGTGGGATGTGTTTCCCCAGAAGATGCTGGACTCCATAGACATTGCTGTTCTCGTGCTGTACTTTGTATTTGTCCTCGCGGTTGGACTGTGGGTAAGCAGATACTGTTGAAAGCTTTCGTACATGCCCTGTTATACTGAAAAATATGGCTGTTTGGGCCTCAAATTATTTTATTTTGGCTTGAATCTGGCTGCACTTCACTGGATTCAACTGAACAAGCGGAAAGAAAGAGTTTACAGGTCCTTTTCCTCACTTCATCCTGGGGAAGTGTCCTCAATGGTCCAGAGGAGAGCTGTTCAGCTGTAGTGTTTGCCAAGATTTTGAGAACCCTTGTAAGGAAGAGGTCGTCTAAGTACAAAGTATTGCTAATAATAATGTTTTGTTCATCCAGGAAGGAATTGCTGTCCTATAAATCACCTGTGCTTGTCTGCAGTGGTCTCGACAGCAGATTCCTTAAATTAAAAATACTGGTTTTATATAATTAAGGCACAAGGACATTCTTCTGGCATGGCTTTTGTAATAGCAAAAGCACAATCTGGCTGTCATAGGCAGAGATTAATAGTTGCTCCCTTCAAATGTGGTGCATAACTCTCAAGGTGTTGCATGAAACTATCTGAAATCTCTGAAGAACAGGAGTCGATGAGTAATATGTGCAATGCCGAGCATTTGTCCTGGCTACACCTAATAAATAGGGTTGTCCGCAGTTCTTGTCCAAAATTGCATGTCTTCCTTGTGGATCTGGAGTGATTTAATTTGCTTATCACAGAAGACATTTAATCAGGATGCTGAAATGATAGAAAACTTTGCACGGGGCTTAGAGCATTGGCCGCTCCCCTCCCTCGTCTGCTGCTCTCTTGTCCCCCAGGATTTCCCAGCAGCAACTGCAGGTCCTTCAAGAAACCCTTTGCTTTCATCTGATAACAGTACAGAGTCTCCCGCTGGGGAAATTGCTTGGTGATGCTCTGAGCAGCAACTGAAATGATTGCTAAAACCTGCGTTCTGCTTTTCTGCTTTCCCAGTCCATGTGGAAGACGCAGCGCAGCACTGTAAAAGGCTACTTTCTAGCTGGAGGACAAATGGTTTGGTGGCCTGTAAGTATCTTTATCGTTACACTGCTTGTGCCCCTAGGCTACAGCAAGACTGAAAAACTCTTCTGTCCAAGCAGAACTTATTTTTCCAAACAAGAAAAAAAAAAAAAAAGATTACTTCCATGTTTTGCAAAGACCCAGTTACAATACTGGCTTTTTTTCCTGTATTTGAGTCTGGGGAAGTGGAGCTGCTATAGGACACCTGCCACAGCTCTGTGCTCCTGCGAGAGCCAGCCTGCCAGCTTGCAAAGCCTGTCCAGCTCTGCATGCTTTGATCTGGAGGTTTCCAGCATTAACTGGGTGGTCCCCATCATGGATGTAGCTTTATGTTGAGCCAGTCTGCTCGGCAGGGTATTTCATTTGGGCTGGTCTGGTGAGTCAGTAGGTAATAGTATGTACTAATATAAGAACCTGATGACCTGACATTTCTACTTGTTACCTCTACCTTCTGCCCTGCTCCCCCACAAGAGGCTAGACACTGTTTTGGAAGCAGGATGGTCCTAAACATGCCCACAGATGAGTGACAGGCAGTGAATTATGAAAGAAGCCAGAGAGAGGTGCCAGAGTCACTGAATGTGTAGGCAAAAGAAGAAGGTGGCAGAGGGTGACAAGGATTTCATGTCCCCCATAGTCATGAGCAGGGGACAGCATTACTGTGTTATCATCAGGCTGAGAACAGCGCCTTGTGCCAGGGCCGGATCTGATTACCTATCTCTCTCCAGGTGGGCGCATCCCTGTTTGCCAGCAATGTTGGAAGTGGCCACTTCATTGGCCTGGCTGGATCGGGAGCTGCATCGGGAATTGCCGCAACAGCCTACGAGTGGAACGTGAGTGTGGCATGGTGGCTCTGTAGCCATCTCCATGCTGGACAAGGCAACTCCAACACCAATGAGCTGCCACACAAGTGTACGGGTCTGGCAGATCCAAAGGCTCAGACTCCTGCTGCATGAGCTAGAAGTTAGCACCAGCTGCTGGGGGTTGGAGGCCTCTGAGTGATAACCCAGTCCCCGTGTCCCCATTGATCCACCCCATTGCAGCCTTGACCAGCATCGCTGACCTTCCTTTCCATTTGCTTTGCAGGGGATGTTTTGTGTTTTGGTGCTTGCCTGGCTATTCCTTCCAATTTACATAGCAGCAGGAGTAAGTAGATGGGATGTTGTGTCCATCAATGATTTGCTGGTATTTAAACCACCTGTTTGGCTCATGGGCTTAACCATCTTCTGCTGCACTTGTGCATCTGCTGGAAGGGCAGGGCATGAGCCATGGTGCACCCAGCTGCTCTGGTGGCCTGGGCTAAAGGGGACAAGAGCTGCTGCCTGGGAACAGCACTGAGGGTTTGGGTGTGGGGGTCAGACTGCTCTGCTACCCCTGGCAATGGAGCACACGTTCCATCTCCCGAGGAGGTGGACAGAGGCTCTCATATCACAGTTGATAGTGAGCCTTATGTCAGATGTTATAGCAAAGTCAGTGCTTGCTAAGCTGTTGTGCTGGCCCAAGTAGGCAGCTGAGAATCAAATACCAGCACAGTGCAACTGGCAGTGCTGTTCTGGTCCTCTACCAGTGCAAGCCACACACACCAGCTCCGTGGGTGAGCCCTCTGCAATTCGCAGCAGTGACAGCGTACCACCTTCTCTGACGGTATGTCTCTTGCATAGGTAACTACCATGCCTGAGTACTTGCAAAGACGCTTTGGAGGCAAAAGAATTCAGATGTTCCTGGCGATTCTCTACTTGTTCATCTATATCTTCACCAAAATATCAGTGAGTAGAAAAAAACATGGAAACAGGCTGAATCAAATTCACTTTGGAAACATGTGCTGATCAGCGAGGCTCAGAAATACAATTACTGGCCATTCCCTGTATTAGCAGAGAAGGGTGTATTATCAAAATATCTGAGGAAGATAGACTATAGTTGTTTTGAGAACCTACACAAAAAGAATAACTTCTTTTTTTTCCCATGAGGGACCTGAACACTTGCTACAGGAGGAGGGAAAGCTAGGTGTCAATGTCCTGAGCAACAGCTCATTGAAAAGTTGAGTTGTGAGTGTGGATGCATTTGTTGTTAGATTTTGTACATCTGGCAGCTTACCCAGTTTCTTGCCTTTGCATATTTATTGCCTGCGCCGACACTAAACGCTGTTATGTGCAGGATGAATAAGAACGTAGGAGTTGGTGTGTGTTTAGGTGAAAGGAGTTTAGTGATTTATTGCACCTGTTTGATGTAGTGCCTTGAATAAATAACTGAATCAACCCTTGCGCAACACCTCACTAGCTGTTTATTAACCACGCAGCAGTGCATGAATCTGTGAAATCAGACAAGTCCCTGCCGGTGTTTTTCCTGTAAGTACGGTGCCAAAGTGGGATGCACTGTCTGACACACGCCTGCCTGTGTCCCCTCTGAAATGGATGCTAGTCATGGGGTTCAGGTGGCACCAAGGAGCTAGGCTCAGATTCTCCGCTAGAAAAAAACTAACCATTTGATGCAAATCTCTGATAATACAATTCCGGAGAGAGAATGGATTGTTCAGATGCTTTTATAGCTGTCTGTCATTTGCCTATCCTAAAGCACTCCTAAAATGCAGCATTTTCACATAGCTGCAGAGCCAGTTGGTCAGGGCTGGGTCCCAGCCCCAAGGACACTCTTCCTTATTATCTTACTGTCACCGTGTCAGCAGGGAGAAATTTGCATTATGGCAAACGGGTGCTGGGGCTGGCAGCAGGCCGAGGCAGCCAGGGAGGTTTGCACTGCAGGTGCTCTGGTCCCCTGGCCAGCACAGCTCCCCCACCCAGCTCGCTGGTGCTCCGGGAAAGAGATAAGCTCACCCCACCCAAATGAGCGCTGTGCATGCTCCCCCTCTCTCAGGACAGCTCCATCATTGCCCTCCCTGTCCCCCCATGACCAATAATAATAAATTGTCTAAAAGTTGAACCAAGTCTGGTCCTAATGCACGGGAGGCAGGAGCTGGGGCTGCAAAGGGATGTGCCACACGGAGAAGGTGCTGTGGGGAGCTGAGGAGTCACAAGCAGTTACAAACCAGACTGGTCCCTTTAAAGAAGACGGCTTGGTCAGCTAAATGTTCACGCTCCCTGGCACTACTAGCTTTGAGGGGCTCAGTAATATCATTGCAACCGTGATAATTATCTTTTTCTCTAGGTTGATATGTATGCTGGGGCCCTCTTCATTCAGCAAGCCTTACACTGGGACCTCTACATCGCTGTGGTAGGCTTGCTGGCAATCACAGCTGTTTACACTGTTGCGGGTACGTGGCTGAGCTTCAGATCATACCACAAATCCTGCTTTGTGAGCTAAGCGTGTTCATGCAACGCACCGTGCATCCTCATACTCGTGATAGGAGTCCTGCATTTCCCATACAATCTGGTTTTGTCATGAGGATGGATAAGGCAGGGGGAACAATTGACAGCTAGCCTGTTAAGAAAAAATTACCAGGTAAGAGTAAATGAATACCTCTTATAAGGCTATACCAGCTATGGATGCATGTCAGTTCTGCTTTAAGGAGAAGCTATGCTGGAAGCATTTGCACAATGCATTTTTCCTCTGGGCTTTTTGGAGGTATGAGTGATTTACATAACAATGAGCCATGTAATGCGGAAAGCATTGTCAATCTTGGGTGCCCTTTCAGGGTTTATGAGTGGCCAAATGGAAAAAAGCCATGCACGGAGTAAGCAGCAAATCCCAAACAAATAAAGGTTGCTCCTTTCTCAGTGCTCACCCTGAATGATGTTGCTCATAAAGATCCCCCCCCTGCTCCTTTTTTTTTTTTCTCCTTATTCAGCTCAGGCTTTGTTTTGGAGCTTTTCCATGTATTTCCCATAGAAGTACTTATGCTGGACTTTGGCTTTTTAGTAACAAAATGGTGACTCATTATGATTCAAAACATGAGAAATTTCAGCCAAAGTGTCATGCACAGGAATTGGCCAAACTGCCCCCCAACACAGGCAGAACACGCCAGCCTGCCAGGCATGGGGCTCGGCTGACACTGCTCGTCAAAAACTTCTGCAAAGTGTGAGATGCTCCGACAGAACAAACCCAGTTTCCCACAGTTTGCTGCTTCTCTGCTCTCTTAGGTGGCCTGGCAGCTGTGATATACACAGACGCTCTGCAAACTCTCATCATGCTGATCGGGGCTGTGACTCTCATGGTCTTCAGTGAGTGTTTCCCTGGGGTTTTATTACTAAAACCATGACAGAAGCTTTACCAAGTACTACAGACAAGCTGGATCATCACAACTGATTACTCAATTGATGTTCCGGGAACTGCTTTCTATATATTCTCCTGTCAGAATATACGGTCATACAAATAATCTTACAGTAGTTCTTGATGTGGTAAAAATGCATGAGTACTCCCTGAAAAATCTCTAAAGAAATACGTTCTGAGACAGTATTTTAGGTGAACAAGCACCTTCTCTAGCCAGCAGTTTTAGTGTTATGCCATTCCCCAGCCCAATGTTAGAGTCAATAGCTTCTGATTTTTAAAGAATACTTGTGGAGGCTCATCCATAGCAAACTACAGAGACTGAAAATCAGAGTACTGTCCTGGGGAAGATGTGATAACTGCTTCTCATGACCTATTTCAGGCTTTGTTGAAGTTGGCGGTCTTGAAGGTTTGCAGACAAAATACTTTGATGCCATTCCCAGCACTCGCAAGGAAAACAGTAGCTGCGGCTTGCCAAGAGAAGATGCTTTTCACATTTTCCGAGACCCTGTTAACTCTGACCTCCCCTGGCCAGGAGTTTTGGTGGGAATGACCATCCCCTCCCTGTGGTACTGGTGTACAGATCAGGTGGGTTACTGCTTATTTCTCTGTTTGGCTTCAAGAACATGCTATTGGTTGTTTGAATCTGATTACAAACCCAGGGTTTGCAATGTATTCTGGACTGGTTTACTATTTCTGGTGGGAATTTAGTAAAATCCGAGGTTTCAGTCCTGAAGATGCAAAACTCGATATGAACAACTAAATTTTGGGAATCATTTAAATGTAAAAAGGGGTAAGAATGTGCTTGTGAGTTAATCCCAGTCTATAAAGATGTTTTTTGGTCGTTGGTTTGTTGTTTTTTTTAACTTAAGCCTTTCACTTCTTGTGAATCACCTGTGAATTCACTCTTTCAACTTTGCAGGGCTCTGACTACCATCCCTCCTAGCGACAACATCGGAGCCAGCAAGACTGGAGCCCTAAGCAACCTCCTGGTGTTCCTGTAGTACTCTTTTGTCTAACTCGTTTTGCTAATTTCAGACTCTGTCCTGCTTTGCCAGGAGGGCTGCTGACCTGGCCAGGCTTAGCCATCAGCTCAGGGAAGTCCCCAACAAAAGAAGAAAAGAAAATTCTAAGCCTGAGTATGATTAGTTAAGGAACAGATTATGCAGCATGTTATTCTGCAGAAGCAAGGCTCAGACCTGATGACACAAGCAGTGCCTTTCAGGTCTACGCTTCTGTAAGGTCCTCAGGATCTGAAGCAAAAATTATAAAGCTACAGCCAAGCTCTGTGTTCACCCTTTTAAGATTTCAATTGTTTAGAGCAGGATAAAGTACACACATGAACACAACTGGTATCACATCATCCACAGCTAGCTCCGCTCTGCTGACAGCTGACCAAACACATTTCTCACTTTCTAGGTCATCGTTCAAAGGTCCCTTGCTGCCAAAAACCTCTCTCATGCCAAAGGAGGCTCTTTGATGACCTCCTACTTGAAAATTTTGCCCCTCTTTATGATGGTAATGCCGGGCATGATCAGCCGGATTCTCTTCCCAGGTAAGTGCTGAAGGAGAGATCTGTTCCCTCTATTTATTGCTACTGGTTGTGCCTACTCTACGGGGCTGGAACAGCCTTTGCCGAGTAAGTTAAAAGGTTGCAATGGATCAAATGCCCAAAGTATGAAGAAACGTACTTGCAGTTATAAGTGGAAGAATACACATCCTCCTACAGCAGACCCCAGACACATATTGCACAATGTGCTGCTCCATGTGCTACAGCAGTTGACTGTCATCCCTTCTCACAGCGGTTGTGATCTAGTCTGAGCTCGCTACCTGCAGCTGCGCTGCATTTTGACCATGCACTTAGGACCCTCCTGCACCCAACCTGTTAATCCTCCTGCAAGTTAAGTTTGAGGCACTCGGAGAAATCCTAACATACCACCTTGAATGTCGTAGACCGCTCACCAGGTGGGAACATATGGATGTGCCTGTCCATCAGGAGCTGAGCTAGAGGTGGGTGGATAGCCTTAGTCCTCAAGTGAGCAACATTCCTAGAGAAGAATTAGACATGCAGGGCAGGTCAACTACCTATACGGATTGTATCTTTTGCATACAAAGAAAAAAAGAGAAAATGGGGAAGCTCAGTGATGCCCTTACCTTGCTGTGTTGGGATAGTCTTCTGTCATTTGCTGGAAGCTTTCCAAGCTTTCCAGTATTTCACTTAGAAAGCGGTTTACAACATTCAGTAGACTAACTTGTGTAGATATATTGCTTTCTTGTGGCTATGGAATACTGCCTTTCACTCCCCCTTGCTTATTCTAGATCTGGTGGCTTGTGCAGATGCAGAAATTTGCCGAAAAATCTGTGGCAATCCGTCTGGCTGTTCCGATATTGCTTATCCTAAGCTGGTCATAGAACTTCTGCCTGTAGGTAAGGAGCTTGGTAATGGTGCTGGCACTGATGGGTACAGTACGCACCAGCCAAAAGGCATCTGTGAGAGAAGTTCAGAGAGAAAAATACACTGCAACTCTAATTTCAGTGGGGTTTATGTTTGGCTTGGTGAGACAGTGGCAAGGGACAGCATGCAACAGGAGAGTTGGGTGATGATCCAGTATCCAGAGGTCTAATTCAGTGAAATTTGGATAAAAGATAAAGCACAGATGCTTAACGATGAGAATCAACTGCTAACACCTCCCTATCACTGCCATTTTAAAATTGGGGCTAAAAACATATTTTAAAGTCTGTCCTAGTTCAAAGAATTCGAGGACATCCTGTAGTGAGGTTATTGGGGATTCCTCAGGGCAGCTGTACTTCTCCTTCTGTTTCCAGGACTCAGGGGCCTGATGATGTCAGTGATGATAGCAGCTCTCATGTCCTCCCTGACTTCCATCTTTAATAGTGCCAGCACCATTTTCACCATGGACCTCTGGAAACACTTCCGTCCTCATTGCTCTGAGTGGGAACTCATGATCGTTGGCAGGTACGGAGAACTAGGACACACGCATTATATCAGAGCCTGACCATTAGAGACACATCTCTGCACACCTCGCAGCCTGCTGCCCCTGTACAGCTGTAGTATCTTCATATGGCACAGGTTTGGTGGAGGATTGGAGCAGAGGCCTTATGGTTACGAGAGATCTCAATCACAGTCTTGCAAGCTGGGCAACTGGAAAAAAACAGTCTGAACCGACAGTAATGACATCTTATTCTTGCACAGGGTCTTTGTGCTGCTGCTCACTGTGGTGTCCATCCTGTGGATCCCCCTGGTACAGGCTGGCCAGGGAGGGCAGCTCTTTATTTATATCCAGTCCATCAGCTCCTACCTGCAGCCCCCCGTGGCGATGGTGTTCATACTGGGTTGCTTCTGGAAAAGAGCAAATGAAAAGGTAACAACTTCGCTGTGCTTAGCACAGTCACCTCTGTGGCCTCGCTGTCCTCACGAGAGTCCTACTGTTCAAACCACCACCCCGGGCTGCTCTTGTCATGTTTGGGGGAATGAATGCACTCAGACCTCTGCACAACCCAAGCAACCATCACCCAGACAGGAGGCAGCAATTCCTGCTGTTTTTCAAAGACTCCACTGGCATTTCAGAAGGAGTGAGATGACTGCATGACTCCATTGCAGGGTGTCCTTCACAAATCTTGAAGCCTATTAGGGGCTTATTATCCATCAGCTTATTACATGGACTTGTATTATCTGCATCGGGGGGGCTACAGAAGGCACACTGAGCCCAGAGAGTGAAGGAGCCAGACCAGCTGGCATCAGGAGTCCTAAACCTCTAGTTTCTCCACAAGGTCTGGTGCTGGGTAAAGGGTAAAGTCTTCCCAAACCAGGCTTCGGTTATGTGGAAAGCATCTGTCAGCCCTCCCCAGGGAACCATTAGGATACAAATATTCTTCAAAGTATTCTGGCATAAGATGTTATCCTTCCCCTCCATACCAAAATTGATGACCCACTTGACCTCACAGAGGAGAGGTACCAGGCTACAGTAACTGCACTGGCAGACCTAGATAGCGGAAAAGGGAGCAAAAGAAGCCCACCAGAAAAACAGCAAGGAGAAAGCCTGGCCAGCTTGTAGCCTGAGAATGTAGGTATAGTCCTGGATCCTGGGTGGATGCATGCTGCTTGCTCCAATAAAGAATACTCTGTCTTTCCTAGGGCGCATTCTGGGGCCTGGTAATTGGGCTGCTGCTCGGTGTCATTCGGCTGGTGCTGGACTTCATCTACCCAGAGCCCCAGTGCGGCGAGACTGACCTCCGACCAGGCGTGGTGAAGTACATGCACTATCTCTACTTCTCCATGGTCCTGGCTGCGATCTCCACGCTCACTGTGCTGGTCGTGAGCATGCTCACAGAACCCCCCTCGGAAGAAATGGTGCGTCATCCCTTCAGATTTCTTTTGTTATTTATAAATGGTTTCCAGGATGCCCCACTCTACATTCATGGGAAAAATGTGGGGATAAATAATCTGGAAATGGAAGTTTCCATTCATTATTTATGATCACACTTGCAATAACCTGTAACAGCAATCCCTCCTCTGCTCCAGTACTCTGCTGCCATTTAAGATTTTGGTCCCATAAATCCAGAGTCCCACGCTGAAAACTGATCAACAGTAGATGCTACAAAGAGCTGTTCTTAAGTTCAAACATGTGTGTTTAATCCATGACAAATTAGCTTTTTCCCTCTATTTTCCAAGAAATTCCAGCTTCTGGGTCATCTTTATCAACTCTCTTACTAATTTAGTGAGGAACCATTTTTACTCGCAGAAAAGAGAAATCAAGGGCAGAGAGCACACTTCCTCTGGAACAGGTTTGTGCCAGTTTGACTATTTTCAATAGATATACCGAGGCTACAGAAAAACATTAATAGCAGAAAGAAGGGCCAGAAGGGACCTTCAGAAATCATACAACCAACGCATCCTCGTGCTTCGAGACAGGACTAACCTGATGTATTTCTCAAAGACCTGGTGAACTTATTCTTAAAAGTCTCCAGAGAGGGAGAATGCCCAGGGAGGTGTGTGATCAATTTGAGAGCTCACCTGCCCTTTGCAGTAGCAGTTTTTCCTCATCTGCAACCTGAATCTTTCCAGCTTCATGTTGTGCTCATCCCTTTCTGTCCGCCCTATCGTTGATACTGAGAACGTTCCTCTTTAATGAGTCTTTTACATATTTGAAGAAAATTTATCCTATCTCCCACCTGTCTTCTCTTCTCTCAACAACCCCAGTTCTTTGAATCATTCCTCCCTGGCCACAATTTCCATTCTTTTGCTCCCTTCACTGACCCGCTCTCAGTCTGCATCCAGTGATGGTCCCGTGCAGAAATGCCTCCTCCTCAGTAACAGAGTGAAGAATGCCATCTGTACAAACAGCTACTGTGTTCCAGACAAAAATAAACCCAACATGCTGGTGGTAGCCATCACTTCTGTAGTTACCAGCTGAGCACTTTGCTGTTCACCTGCTCCAACAGAGTAGGAGAACAGATTTCAGCCCCTCTAAGTATTCTCTCTGCAGGCTACTGCTGCTACTGCTAAGGTAGTCCTTTAAACAACCATGAAAGCAGTTTTCTTTAACACCACTCTTCATGCCATCAGATAAGTCGGCTTACCTGGTTCACACGTGGGGATCTACCAGTCAAGAAAGACCTAGCAGTCAGCCCTTCCCCTGATGCTGCAAAAGGAGTGTGTGAAGCTGAGCGTCCAGCTCTCCAGATTGATATAAGCATTGCTTCTGAAAATAGTTCAAATGATAATAAATGTAAGTGCTCCAACATCGTATTCAGTAATACCTACACTTAACAACCTTAGGCATTATGTAAAGCCTTTGAAGACAAGAAACGTTAAAACTACTTCCTCTGGATTTCTGTAACTTCAGGGCATGCTAAAAGGTTTTTACCTGACAGTGTTACCTAAGCAGAAGTTTGGTTTCTTTTCCATCTCTTGATGGCATTAGATATGCTTGAAATCAAGAAGGAGCTGGATGGGATACAGAAAGCCATGCCCATTATCCTGCACTAGCGACTGGTGCTGCTTGCACCTGCTGCAAGGAGAACTGGTTGAAAAAGGGGAGGGTGGAGGAAAAACACAATTATTTTCATGAAATTCCATTTCTGTTTTTCAGTGATGTTTTCTGATCGACTCTAGCAGCAGGGAGAACCCAGAGCCCTGGGCGGAGTTCTTGACAGATCAGTGAAGGAGGATTTACATTTTTTAAAACTTGTACTTGTCGGTATTAGGTACAAACACGCATAGCAACTCATTCTGCATTTTCCAGCGATGATTATCATCACTTGTTTTTGCCAGGCTTGGGACACTGTTTATGTAACTTTGCAGCTTTTGCTGTGTATTCCTTTGATCTATAAAAAGCTGTTGAAAAGATCAGTAAGTTAATGAATTACGGTGCAGATCTCCCAACTGCTGGGAAGTCTCATGTTTGTTGTGCATGAGCGCTGTCTTCCCAGCATTTAGTTGTGTATGCCCTAACCCACACCAGAGCTGGGAAAATTCAATTTACACGTGTGTGGCGTGGAGTAAACCTAAATGGACTAGAGCATGCACTTGCAAGAGGAAGCTGATGGGCACCAAGCAGCTACAGCTGAGCTTTTAGGCTTGGTCTACTGTTACTCTTTATTAAATGTTGGGAACAGCAGAACTTGAGCTCAGATCTCCAGGAAGGAATGAAATTGATACTACAGTCCCCAAAAGATGCTAATTGAAGGGATTCCTAAACCTCAGTGTAGCTAGCATATTCATTTAAAGAACGCTGGTGCATTTTTGCATCAAAACCCTTTGTACAGGACCACACTGATACATTCCCGGGATGTGTTTTGGTGGTGAGATTTATACCTCACTATTGACTGTCTTTCTAGGTACAACTAATGCCAAAGGGAACTCGAAGCTGATGACCACCTTTCTGTGGCTCTGTGGGATGGAGCGCAAACAGGAAAATGCTGAGAACGTGGTGTCGACTAAACCTGAGCCGCTTCCCATGGCTTCCCTGGAGGAGAAACCGCTGGTGAAACACGTCCTGAACATCAACTTGCTATTATGTGTATGTGCTGGGCTCTTTCTCTGGGCCTACTTCGCATAGCAATTGGCTATTCGATTCCAGATGACATCAACTAATTTTAATTGGTGTAAATAATAATAATTAGCAGAAGGTTAATGTAATTCATAATGCTTTCTAAATTTTATTTCTTTATTTAAGACGACAGACCCTCCTCCCTAATCCTGTCCTTATTTTTAATGGGGGCCTGGCTGTGAAAGGTGCTGAGGGCTCGGCACCATCACCGTCAGACCCGGACTGGCAACAAGATAGGTGTAAACAGCTAAGGAAGGCAGCGAGGCAGAAGAGGTTTGTTTGGTTGTTTTAAATAGTTAATTATGCTCTTTGAGGTTAGAGCACTGCCTGGAATTCAGGAAGTCTAGATTCTCTTCCTATTTATGCCTCTATAACCAGCTACAAGCACTTGTTTCCCCTTCGGTTCAGCTCCTCTACCCTGGAGGGCTGAGTGCCCGGAGGAGAGCCAACGCCTGCTGCCTGCTGCTGCCTGCGCGCTGGCGGAGCAGCCAGCCGTGCCTCGCTGGCTCAGCCCTGTCCGTTTAACTTCCTCCCTCAGCGCAGCGGGCAGAAGCGCCAGCGCAATTAGTGCTTACAGGCCCACCGACATTTCCATGAGTTTATCCTGCGTTAACGTAGCTCTGGTAGCCTGCCTGTGTTACAGCCTGCCTGCGTCGCAGCCTCCCCGCACAGCTCAAGCACCGCTCACAGTGCTGCCATGGTGGGGCTGGCCAGTGAGCTGACACCAACCAACGCCAGCGCCCAGCCTGGAAACTGCCCCAAAAATGCCATCAGGGACACCTGAAGGATCTCAACCAGCCCAAACCCAGCAGGTGCTGCCAGGGACGAGGGCAGTGCAGGGCCTGGCGGCACCCCTCACCTCCTGGGGCAATTCTGCGAGCCCTTCCATAGCGTGAACACCCTCGTGCGGGACCTACGACCCCGCTCACCTAACCTCCATCCCCAGGGGAGGCCAGGCGGGCCGGGCTGTGCTGGTGATGTGATTCAGTCTGCCCCTGTCCTCCGGGGCTTTGTGTAGCTGCAGATAAAACTTTATTAAAGAGCGAGAGCTGCTCCCTGCCTGCCTGGAGTGTGTGGCGCTGGGGGGGGGAGGCGCTGCCCAAGGCCTCGGGCCCAGTGCGGCCGCTCACAGGCTCCACCAGCCCCTCACAGCCTGCAGGCCTCACCGGCCATGTCGGAGGAGGCTGCAGCGCCGGGGCGGCCGGACTTGCCGGAACCAGCAGCGCTGGAGCGGCGGAGCCTGCTGGCCGTGCGGCGGGAGCAGCGGGACCCCACCACGCAGGTGGGGCGGTGGCGGCGGGGCCCGGGTTCCCCGGCCAAGGATGGGGCGTTCGAGAGGGCCCGGCCTGGTCTGGCTTCTCCTCCCCGCAGGGCCGGTTCCCGCTCCACAGGCTGCTGGTGGTGGCTCGGCTGGGCGAGGGGGTGGCGGCACAGGAGGTGGCAGGTGGGTGGCCCGTCTGGGAGGGGACACGCGGCCCCACGCAGCCCCACTCACGAAGCTGCTGTCACCCATTTCCTCCCGGTGTGGTGGGGGCTGCATGGCCGCGGCAACTCCTCACCTGCTGTGTGTTGGGAATGCCGCCGGCTGTGCTCGCCTGGCACGCCCACCTGTCATAAAATTTCTGAAATACATTAAATATCACACGGTTGTAGCAAATATTACCTGCAAAAGCTTGTGGCACTGCATGTGCACGAAGTAACATAATGGGCAGTGTGGAGCAGTGATACATAGAAGCCTTAGAGCAGCCCATAAAATAAGAAAATACTATTTTGTTAAACCGTATAAAGAAATGTCACTTGGGAATCCTTCCTAAGCAAATAAAACACAAGTATTAGAAACCCTGAGGGGGATAGACTTTAAAGCCTGATACTGGTTTTACAACCAACTTTAAGTATGGCTTTCTCAGGCGACTGATATATACCAAATGATACATTAAGACAATTGGGTTTTTTAAACACCTGTATCAGCTAGTGCCAACGACCAGCAGAGGCAAGGATCATCAACTGCACACGCAAGGCTCCTGAAGCGCTCTACATTTATATCTACAGACACAAAGATGTAACTCCATCTTTAGCAGAAACAAATGCTAATAGGAATTTGAGATTTCAGCCACTGAAATATTGCAGGGTTTGGTGCAGTTTTAGGAGCTAACGGGAATTGCATTGGTGCATGTCGAGAAGAGATTCCCATGGTAGCAGTGCTTTCATGTTTCTTGTGAATAATAAAAGCATGATCTGTGAATCTGTTGCCTGTAGCAGCAGAGAGAACACAGACCACACAACACTAACTTGCAGCAACTATTGCTATAAACTTTGACAAACTGCCAGTTTCTCTTTTGAAACAAGGTTATCACAGAGGATTGTTTGAAAATGCATTAGAAGACCGCTCAGGAGAACAAGTCTCAGGTCTGCTACTTCTCTGTTCCAGCTATATTTGTCATGTAGTAGAGGTAAGTTACATAAATTCCTAGTGGGATCAAGTAACCTTGATTCATCTTTGTACAAATTTGGCTTCTAAGATCCAGCTAACTTCAAATATAGAACCATCTCTTACTCCATACCTAGGCCTAAAGACCTGAATAACGCTGTGGTGGGTTCAGCAGCTTACCTCTGGGATTTGCTCCACCCAGCGCTTCAGATAAGCGCCCCAGAACTTTATTTCGACAGAATTAGATGACATGTTCTGTCAGACGTAATAGGAACAACGTGTGTTGTCCTCAGTGCCTGCGACTCAAAGGGAAAGCCCATGCAGGGCAGCTGATGAATTATTTTTATAGCCACAAGTTAATTTGTAATATGCAATTCTCTAACATTTCTACCCTTTTCTCTGCAGTCTTGCAGTAGCACAATCCATCTCATCATCCAAGATTTAGCTTCTCTCCAAAATCAAGGTCCTAAGTAAGTTTCATATCACTTAGCTGAAACAAAATTGTAGCAGAAGTGGTAGAATTCTTCCTTAAGGTTAAACTGAACATTAGCTGCAATTATATCAAGGTTTTATTCTCCCATTGAATACCTGTTGACCACAGAGGAGCTGACATTTTTTTCTGGATGCAGTCAGCAGCTGCCCAGATGCCAGCCAGCTCTTGCCCAGCCCTCTGCATTGGAGTCCATCTTCAAGATGTCGAGACTTCAACTGTCAAGAGCTTTCAGAGGTTTCAGAAAATAGGAAAATTCCTTCCTTAGGAATCTGCTGTATGATTTCTGTACCCTGCTTTGTAAACATTTGTAGATGTATATACTGGATTTTCAAAAATTATCTTCAGAAGTATTAGTCGCTGCCTTCCAGCCTATTTGTCATTTCACCACTGCCTAACCAGTCCCACAGAGTTCAGCCAATTATTGTCTTTACCTTAACCTGGGTGTTTTTCTAGGCCCCCATATTAACTCACTGAAATCCAGCTTCATGAAAGCTGCATCATTTTCTTTCCTACAAATGTAATTCCTATCAAAGCAAGCCACCATCACACTCCTGCATTTGCTTATTAAATCCCTACTGCTCTTTCGCTTGTTTCTCACCCTCACATCCAACCAGTCTGCTCAAGACCCTCGCATGGTACGTCAGAGTACAAATAGAAAAGGTTTCCGCTGGCTGGGGTGGGAGGGCTGCACCATGCTGTATGCATACAACGCTCTAGCACAGCTCTAGGAATGCAAACAACTCACTGTGTAGTTTATGCAACTTGACCACCTGATAAAAACTCCTTGGTGTATTTTAAGATGGAATTCACTCTCTTTCCATGCAGTGCTTTACTCCAGGAAATTAAAGTTTTAGTGGTGGCACATAACATCCCCACCAGACTATTCCCAGACTGGTACGTGGCAATAGCGACGTCTCCCGCGACACGTCCACAAGGCTCAATGCAATCAGACTCTACGGCAGAGGTGGTGGCAGAGTGCCTTACCCTCCTACTCAAACTGGCGGCCTGCATTCAGAGTTTTGAGGTAAAGTTCAACTAACTGGGCTGTAAGAAATTTACCTAGTTTATGCCCCCAAATCCCTTCAAACCACACCAGCAAGCAGCCACACTTGTCTTTCAAGCAGAGTTTACAAGCATATACACCTGAGAGGACTCCAGAGGCAGAGTTAAAGCATTACTAAACCTCATTATTTTATTCCAAGTTTCTTTCTAGACCTCGGTAGGGTTATTTTGTGCAGCCACTTAATTGAACTAATCAACTGCACCAACATAGCTTAAAGCCATCTGAAAGTCACTCACAAAGCTGGTACCTTACATCGCCTCCTACCCCTGCCCATTGCTGGGCACTCTTAGGAAGAGAGGATACAGTTGTGTTTGGCAAACAAGAGAGTAACTCCAGCTCTGCTGTTCTGGGCAGATTTCCTCAACTTTAACTGTGTCATGGCCCTGTGCTCTTATTGTTACTGCATTGACATGCGCTGTTTATTACCAAGGATGACAGTGAGGACACCAATGAGAGTGTACACACTCTGACACCTGAGCTGCTCATCCCGGCAGAGACAATTAACTATTTGTGCAATGCTGAAGAATGTACAAGTCCAGAAGATTTTCTGAGAATTTATTTAAGTCCTTCACAGCCTGCCCTGGATTCAGGTACACTGCATACAGTTTGAGAGATAATATTAAATTTAGTAACAGAACTAGAATTTTTGGCTCATAACCCTGAATTTTGAGTTACAAGAGTTTGTTACAGGGCTACTGTAGAGACAGAGGAGAGCAGGACCACACCCACTGATAGGGGTCATCTTCCCTGTTAAGAGATGTCTGAACAGGAAACAACTGGGCAGCCACTGGGATTTCAAACTGGGGCACCAATGAGATAGCAACTAAAATATATTTATCATGTCACCAAGTGCAATGTGTCTTGTCATGACCTTTATGAAATGCAGTTTTATTCTGTAGTTAAGCCGGAGGTCTAGTTTAATAACGTCAATAAAACATGATGGAGTATTAAGGAATTTATCGTTTAAGTAAAATAAGTCAACTAGTTATATGAATGTTACCTCAATTAACTAGTTCCCTCTCCCTCCCTCTCATTCGCAGAAACTGTATGGCCTGTTCCGTCTCATTTCTCTGCATGATACAGGCTGTATCCAGCATTTCTCTCTGCAGCTGGATTCATTTGTGTTTAACATGAATCTACACATTAAAGGATAGATATTCATTCCCACTATGCTTCCGCTACAGTCCCTAAAAGGAGAACAAACTGAGCAGCCAGCGATCTTGAGCTACAAAGCCCAGGGACCGACTGGGTAACCTTCAGTGTGCGTTGGAAGCAACATTACTCACAAACTTGAATAAAGATGCCTTAAGTTGACAAAAGACAATCTTTAATTTTATAAATGTTCACCCAACTGACGAATCCAAACAGCTGTTTCAGAATTCTTTCAAAATTCAACCATTTTGAATGAAAGCACAAAAAACACTTCCACAGTTTCATCTTGAAACAGTTCCAAGTTTCACATAAACAAACGCAGGCTCGGTTAATACAAATAACTATGAAATAAGTATTAAGTACTGATCGTTAAGTAGCAATGAAATGATTAAAGATACAGTAAGTTTCCTTCTACAGTATGACAGTCCTTCAAGGCACTAGAATACATCCACAGTTTTGACAAGGCGACTGATAACCAGCAGTCACCACCAGCACTCTGGCATTTTTTGGTTCATGTTTTAAAAAGAATCTGCAGCAAATCAGTGAGGGAATGTCTCTTGCAAGGCATCTCCTTGTAATGTCTAAGAACTAGAAAGAAAAGCCTAACCGTGACGTTAAAAAGATTATTTCCATAATACATGCACTTTAAATAACTAATGTTCTGCTTCTTTATTCTTTTGGAATTTCTGCTAATACCATCTGTATTAGCAGCAGTTATGCTTCCTATGCAAGTTTCGGCAGTAATTAAATCCTTCCATCCAAGATTTCGAAAACCATTGTTGAGACACAGATCATTAAACTTCTTCTGAATGGCTAAATCACTTTCTCCGTGATGCACAAGTCAAACTCTACGCAGTTTTGCCATATCGTCAAAAGAAGCTTTTCACTGTTAGGTCTGTTAGTTTTCCCACCAGGAGAGGAACCTTTAAAAAGTTTGAGAGTTTCCATTACAGAGCAGTGCTTTCCGTGTCATTGTCAATATCAAGCATGAGATGGCTGTGCAGTTCTTTGCTTGCTGTCTCTGTAAGGAGCTCTGAAGAAGGGTTTTGAAGTGGTTCTTGAATACTGGAATTAGAGTCTGCACAAAAAACGGAATAGCAAGTTTAGCAGCCTGGACAGTGACATCTCATTCATTAGTGTATTTCTGGTGCGTTTCCTTAGAAAGAAGAGGGAAAGGAAAGACCAACAAAGGCTTTTCAAACAGAGGGCTGGCACACATGTGCACGTGCACACATGGACACAAAAAGGCTAAGCCAAACTAAAAAGCTTATGCTTTGAGTTGCTTCTCCTATATACCTTTTTTAAATAGTGTACACAAGAAAAACATTCTTTCTGAAGAATTGGAAGATAGAAAGTATGATTTAGTATCGGACTCCTCAATGCCCCTTACGAGTGATACTTTACTCCATATATTCACATCAAAACAGAATGGTTGCTCAGCAAAAAAATTTGGCACCTAAATCATCAGACAGGTAACCACTACCTACAACTTTTAGAAGCAATAGGAACATGTATGGTGTCAAAAGGAGGCATTGTCACAGCAAGGCTAAGAAATTATTTAAACCAAATGCAGATTAAACCCCTTTCCTGTGTATAACAGGGAACACCAGGTTCTTTGCCTTCTTCTGAGGGCAGGAGATTTTTGTTCAAGCCAAGGTATCCAAGAAGGACCTCAAAATGTTGCATTTCTGGTGACTGACTGTACTGGTAGTTAGAAGACCAGAAAAATCCATAACAGTTCAAAAAACATAACTGAAAATATTAAGTCAGTATTTTGGAAGGTTAATTTATAATATGCCATGATATCACTTAGTGCAATCCACCAGCTGTTCCAAATAGAAACTCATTTACGTCACATGAATCAATTAAGAATCCAGAAAAATACCTTGCTTTTAAACATAGGTGGCATAGGCAGGCATCCTATAAAAACTTTGACTATTATCTTGAGCTTAGAGTCTTAAATTTAGCCCACAAGTTACTTCGTAAGTGTTCAATTTGAAAGTTTCTCAGGTAAATGACATGGAAGAGGTGAAAGCAGACACAGAACTGAATTCGGAGTGCAACATCCCCTGCTTCTCGCTCAGCCCATTACTGGTGAGCCAGCCAGCCTACGCAACTTCCAGTGATGTCGTATCCAGTGACACTGTTAATGTAGTAGCTGGAAATCCATCATCTTGTGGCCTGACACTGCCTGGCTTGTCTTGGGCAGGGCAGTTAAATGTTCTCATCCCTACTGCTGCAACTTTCCTAAAGATTCCATTCTAGGATTTATGTTTTCTTGTGAGGCGTGAATTATAAATTTTCTCCCAAGTCTTGTATCAGAGTCTTGGGGAGTACCGTATTCTGCTCAGATAGCGTTTCAGTGGTAAATGTAATCATCCAGAAGGCACAGAACAAATCATCAGTACTGTTATGACTTGTTAAACACCATCATCTTGGGGGACTCTTTTAAACAGATTTCTCTCCCCAGCCCTCATTTGTCATTTTGAAGTCAGTGTTCTGTGTACTGGGCTATACCCAGTGAACAGTGCCTCGTGTGGCACCTACAAGATGGTCACCATTCAATAGACCTTTGATAGCAATGAAGAAATAATTACTGGGGCTTCTTTAAAACCAAACCTTTCACTTAGCTTCACATTCATGTGTTTAAAATAAGTCCCTGACTCACGAAACAAGTTTCATAACATCAGCACCTCTCCTTTATCCCCACGATACTGTATAACTATTGTTTCTACAACGGAGAAAAATTTAAGTACTTTTAAAGTCAGTTGATTTAAACTTTAGGTTTTTTTAGTCCTTTTTACTATTGTTAACAGAAGTAATATTACACAGAATAAACTGCAATTGTGTGAATTCCCAAATTCTTCTTGCATTTTTCTTACTCAAAATGTTCCACACCGAGCTTGACCCCACAAGAGACGAGGACAGAACCAAGCAGCAGAGGCACTGCTCTCTCCCTCATGTCTAACAGTGCCTACTGTTTCCTCTGAACTTTCATTTAAAGTATGGTTCAAAAGGTGTACTTCAACTTTAGATACGGGCACAGAAATTCTCCCTACCACAACTGCCGATGGAAGGATGAATCACAAAAGGAGGTAACACAGTATGAGGTGACACAGGAAAGGAATATTTGTGACAAACAATGGTAGAGCTACTTCAAATACAAAATGAGACTGTATAAAACACACGGATTTTAGACAGGATTTTCTGTATGTAGAAAAAGTACAACGTGAAACTGGCCAGTCAAAACATGATCAACTTTATACATTCTAGTCTCCAATACTTTTAGTACGTTAATGTAAGAGCGAGCATCAAACAGCCATTCTTTTTGCATGCCACGCTAACGATAATGCAAGCAAGCAGTGTTATTTGTGACAGGTTAGTAATGGGCATTAGCACACACATGATTATGAATTAGCAACATTTTTGGCCAATCATATGCCTTTTCCTTACCATTGAACTTTCCAATACAGTTCCTACTGAATGCAGGTCAAACATCTAGATTATTTAATAAAATTTTTGATTAGAATATTCTTTTCTAGGGCTTATTACTTTAATACCATAAATAGAATTTGAGGCATTACTGAAGTCCAGTACCTGGACAAAGGAATTCAACAGCATCCTGAAAACAATTCAGAATTCCTGTTCTGATATCATGAAGTTTGCTGGAAACTTAATTTTGGCTTCCATTATTCCAATCTGTCTTCCCTTGCCTCACTATTTAAGGTTGAAATTAAAACCAGATATTTCACGTTGTGAATTAGGTAAGTCAGTCTATAATAAGTGCTTATATGTGCACGTGTAAATGTTAGAGCAGATACTCTTACGTAAGATGCAGTGGTGTTAATTCAGAACATATATTAATCCTTTAAAAAAAGATTGATCTGGAAAAGGAGGATGATGCTGTACTGAGCGTACTGCTGTAGGTAAGCCTGAGTATCACTTCAATTCTTCCCCAGGTGGGTTTTTTTGCAAAACATACCAGATTTTCTAGGTTCCTTTATCAGTTTTGTTAGAGAATCCTTCATCATCAGCTTTCTTTTACTGGCTGTCCTGCATGGCAGCTTTCATACTATTGTTTACTATATACAACTTACATGACCAATTCGCTATGGTTTGCACTTGAAAGGAATATTAAGTCTCTCCAGCTTTAACAGTTTCTTTTCAACCGTTGATTTCAGTATTTTTGTATATTTACCCAGACTACAGGACAGCTGTGTACCTCTTATACCTGTAAGTTAACTGAAAAGGAGGCAGCACTAAGTTGTAATTCGCAGTCCATATCCAGTCTCGGCTGTGCCAGTCACTCCCCTGTGGCAGATGCTTTGTTTGTGTAACCTAAACTCCCCCACTAATGAAGCAGCCCCTTGCATACCAGCTGGATATTATTTAGAAGGCAAGTATTTCTCCAGTTACATCGGGGTAAAACAAATCCTGCTTGTCTGCTATCGTTAAAGCAATCTCCTCAGAACAAGAAAAATTCCAAAATTAAACCAAACATGGTCAATCCATGAAACACAACTTAGAAATTAAGGTTAAATCTTTCCTTGAAGTTTGACTCATCAGCATAGTTCCCGTTCTTAACTTATTTATTTTTAAGTGCTGTAAAGATCCAGACCCCAGGCTTATTTCTGAATTCAGTTTTGAAATAAATTGCCCCTGTATTTTAAAGATACTGACAAAAAGAACGGAAGTACAATCAGAAGTCTGTTATTTTAAAAAGCAAAGCTACTTTTTAGTTGCTTATGTAGCTCATTTACTGCTAGTTTCTCCGATTAAAAAAAATACTTCCAACTTGACTTCTCAATCCAATACTAATTTCAGTATCTTTCCTGTAAGCATAATACTTATGATAATTCAGGAATGCAACCTCAACTTTGTCAGCCTGTCATGCAGTTGTTCCCTTAAAAAGGTAGCATCTCTAACCCATTACACATGAATAGTAAGATTATTAATGTGTCGTTTGGCAGCTGTAATTGAACAGACTAGTACTATTAGTGAGGCTGGAGCTGACAGAATGCAAATGCAAACACGCCAGAATGCTGCTGGGTGCTTTTCTGCAAAGGGGTTTAGTCACATGAACATAAATTTTGCCAAATAACTTCCAAGTAGTTAAAAATAACTGAAAACCTAAAGTGAAAGCTACATTCAAATGCAACCATAAAACACTGAATTGTAGGGGAAAAAACCACGAGCTTCAATATTTGCCTGCACTGATGAGAACAAACCTGTTTTAAACGGGTCACTGCTTCACACTTGACTTGTGGACTAGTCGTTCTGGTGACTTTGCATGAAGTGTTACTTCATTATTTTTACAATTTGTTTTAAGGAATAACTTAATGTTCAAAGGACTATTAAAATTAAGCAGCATAGGTCTTAAAATCTCTCACAAACAGAATGATATGTAGTAATGAGATAACACAGAATTGACAAAGAGCACATATTCCAAAGCGCATATACAAAATAAAGCTACAAATAAAATACTGCTGTGCAGGAGCATTTTAGCTTATATTGCATGTTTCTGGTAAGTACAAACCTTATTCGCAGTAACCATCCCCACCTGTGAAGGCATCATGGGGTAAAGCTGTTAGGCAACAGAATTTATACTTTGCATTCCAATACATTAGTCTTGTTCTAGTGAAGCTGCAGTGTCATTGGAAATTTTTAACCATTATTAAATATAAGTAGATTTAAAAGCATTAGTCTCCTACACTCATTATCTCCTGCAGAATTTCATAAAAATATGCAGAGACTCATCAGGAGAGTATTTCAAGATCTGCTAGTTTTGACTGTCCTGAGAAGTTACTTCCCCCCCCGCCCCCCGCAAGACTTAAATTAACATTATCCCTACCAAATTAGTAACTACAAGCTTTGTGAAGTTCCTGTGAGAAGACAAAGTTTCTCTTTACTTCACAAATGTCTCAAAACACAAAAAGGCAGCTGCACATAAAATACGAAGATCTATCTTGAAATTGACCTGAGATACACAGTTTAGTCATTCTTCAGCTTCTGGATGTCCAACTTAAAAGCACATCAGAAGGCTTCGTTCTCATCAGGTAAAACATCTACTGTGTTAGTATCTTGTCTATTAGAACATCTATCAGTGACCACTTCTGCCATTTTCTTGTCTTCTCTATCTGCTGAAGTATACTATCCTTGGCTACATCTTCTCCTTCCTCCAAATATTCGCTTTTTGGCAACAGATGTATAAGCATCTGCCACGATGCTGAGCCTGGAGAAAGCCCTAGAGAGATGGTTGCTATAATAGTGTTTTGCTTCCAAAGAAGGAAAAAAAAAATAAAGCAAGCTAATTTATGCTTCCCCCCAACCCCTTCTGCCTCAGGAATGAAAATCTACACTGAGGAAGGGCCCCAAATCCTCATGCACAGAACAGGTGGGTGGGCATTTTAACTGGAAATGAGTAATTTAGTATTTTAACTGTTATTGATGCTTTTCAGTTTTTCCCCCCCAAATTCGTTTACAGCTACAGGCATTATTTGCTTCATTTCCTGTCTCTGAGGAGACATCGAATATGAAAGAGTCCACTCACCTGTTACTATTTTGGAAGCTGTTTGCGTGGGATTTGCAATAATACCATCTCCAGCCAGCTGAGAAGGAGGATGAGGCGGAGGGGGAACACTAGGTCTATTTCTGGGTTTTGGTACCGGCCGTGGCCTCGGCAGTGTACCGCTCTGAGGTGGAGACTGAGACTGAGAGGTCTCTTGAGGAGATGGCTGTGGCTGTGACGATGGGGAACTAGCATTATGTTTTCCTAGAGGGGGAGTATCAGGTGGTGTTGGAGTCTGCGGAGGAGTGTAACAGGGCTGCTCTGGTCCATGCTCACTGCTGGGTGCAGCAGGAGGAGATGCTCGACTGTTTGATTTGGGCTGCAGTGGAGGAGTAGCCTGTGTTGGGGGCTGTGGTGGTGGATGGCTGGGAGCTTGTATTGGGGAAAGGCTGCTGGAATATCTCCGAGGTGCAGAAACCTGGGAAGTGGAGGTCTGGGGTGCTCCTTGATTTGCATGTTGAGCAGGAGGAGAAGAACTTCTAGCAGGTGGTTTTGGAGAGACAGAAGGTGGCTGAGCAGCTGGGGCAGAACTCTGGCTTCCTGGCTGCCCTGGTGGTGGGTTGGCTGGCTTGGGAGGGGCTGGCGCAGGCTTTTTAACAGCTGTTAAGAGAAGAGGCGAGATTTCATGGTTGTGTATTGTGAAACCAAAATCCTGAAAGAAAGAAATTAGTAGCACAAAAGAATACTCAAGTACGTTATAAAAATAAAGTGGTGTATTATCAAATAAAAGCTGTATCAATAGGAAGCTACAGAAATGCGTACGCATGTTGACTAAATCAACAGCCTTTGAATGATTCTGTTGGACAGCACTGGCAATGTTACTACCAGCATTTATGAAAGAGTCCAAAAGTCAAAGATGCATTTATAGCTAGACTTTAGTGAAATGCAAGTGAATTAAACTGTTTTGTGTAATAAAGGGAGAGATACTGATGAAGTTATCGTAGTAAGCATTTTTGTTGTACATAAAGAATTCGAATTTAGTGGCTTGAAAACCAAATGAAAAACACACCTCTCCTCATTGAATGGGGACTGGGACCTGCCGCATTCTGTGGCTGATTAACAGAAAGCTGATTAGTGCTACTTGTTGACTGGTTCTGGACACTGCCCGCATGCCCGCCATTTCTCACAGGTGGAGGGGTAGCTGAAGATGTGTTGTCCTTAGGTTTTGAGGTGCTGAAAATTAAAAATCCTAAATTAGAAGATGATTGTAAAATGCCTGGCCCAGATCAGCTGCACCCATTCAGGTTTATGTTACGAACTGTGCTACAGTTCTGACCCTCAAATGCTTCAGAAATACTGCTGCACTGGCTGGTATTTACTGAGACTGAACAGTGCTACAACTCTTCACACAAGTGGCAAATAGGCTTTAGGCGAGCCTGTACAAACGATTAATTACCAAAATGAAATCAGCAATTCAAGTAGTTCTGCAGTGTCACAGTACCTGTTTGAATGTAATACTGATACCCAGGAGTACAGTCTCCATGCTAACGCACCCTCAGTGCATTTGCAGATCCTTTAAGAACAGACTCCCAGCATGAAAGTTCATGTAAAATTAGTTCTCCAATTTCCTCAAATATAACCCTATAACTGTTAGCCTTTTCAAAGTATTCTGTCACAGCATCACATCCAATTCGCTGGCAGCTATCTGGTAGACCTAGCTGCTAAGGACCAAGTGATAGCAGCAATCTGTGAAGCTCTGCCAGAAAAAAAACCCAAAGGACAGGAACCAACTTGCTACGGATAGTCTACAGGCGAGGCAGATGTAGTCCTCACCACTGAAGTCCCTGGAGCCTTTGGAAGCCCTTGGGAGGGCCCAGGGACTGCAAGAGCTGGGTGTGGAGAGAGCAGAGGTTCTATTCCCATCATTGGCTGGCTGAAGTCTTCCCTCTGCCCTACCTGGAATTAAGCCAGAACTTGTCTTGAGGGAGAAACCCCTGCAAAATCTTTGAAATTCAGATCAGGACAACTCAGCTTCTTCCTGACCTTTGGCTATGAAGACAATAGAACTGGGGGGGAAACACAGCACTGGCGTATGAATCAGCCCAGGTGGTCCTGGGCAGTGCCCCCTCCTCTTGCTATGCACTTGCAGTCTTCACTCATTTCTCTACCTTTATAGTCTCTTGCAGCATCTTACTTGTCACAAAAGGACTAACACCTTTCAGCCACTTTTACTGGCACATTGCAATCCTAATTTCTCCACATGCTGTTAATAAATTGCAAGTACTTGAATGCAGAGTTTGTGCAGATTTTAAATGTAGCTTTTAGACACTACTCTCAAAGTTTTGTTTTAGCTGCCTATGCCACAAAAGACATCTGTGGAGGAAATAGAAGTCTGAAGGGAATTTCCGAATGAGAAGTTGCTTTTGTAAAAATGTCACCTGAGAACAAAAGCTATATGCAAAAGAGTCAACGCTACATCGAACTCCACGGTGATGTTTTACCTTAAGCTGCTATGCAAGAGGCTGATGTCTGGAGAGCACTACAGGCCTTTATAGGTGGTTTGTTATAGCTCTCAGACCACAAAATATTGAAAGCAAAGTGCTGCTTTCACCATACATGAAAGGAAGATCAAGGCCACTGCCATTCGTCTTGGAGTCCACGTACATTAATACTGGGGACATGATTGTACAAAGTTTCAATAGCAATTAAGTAGCAAAAAAGCCTGTATACATGCTTGTCCTAAAGAAACTAATACTCCAGTATGATAAATCAACTTCCAGTTTTCTAGCAAGCAAGTCTGGTCATCACTAAGACTTGCTACAGACAAAACAAAACAAAAAGGGGACATATCCAGTAACATGTACAAGAAACAACAAAAAAGACCAACAGATTTCTAGTTTTGCCAATGGTAGGTTCTGTTCTTTCAGCAGCAAACTGATAGTCATACTGCGTGGACACCTCTAGAGTATGACTTGGAAAGGTCAATGCGGGTAGTGGAAGTACAGTCTTTTCTAGTATTTTTCATCGTTATTTTTCCCCCCAAGAATTCTCTTATTTTAGAAGATCAATTCTGGAACAATACGCATGACAAGACAGCTCTTGCGTAGTGCTTCTGCCCACGTCTGAAAAGGCTTTACACGTGACAATGTGCATTTCACTTAGAAGAGATGCCTTGAGAACCAGATACCGCTGACACCATCAGTTTGCTGCTGAAGCAGCCTGCTAAGCCACTGCCAGCAGAAGCCATGCCTCTTACCTGACATCCTCATTTCCTGGACTTTGTAACTGTTCTGCTGTGCCAGCAGAGAGAGCAAAACCAGCACCCACTGGGCTTGTTTCAGCCACAGAAGCTTGTGAGTGCTGCTCCGCTCCAGACTGAGCCAGCACGCCAGCCTCCGTGGGTGGAAGTGGTGGCTGGAAAGCTGGGGATGTGTGCTTTCTATTTATAGTGCCACATCTCCGAGGATTCGCTTGGAAGTCCATAACCTTGACACCAAAGCTACAGAAAGAAGAGAGAGTAAACACACCACGCCAGCCAACACCAGGTAACTAAAGCCACAGGACAATTGCATGTTAAAACCCACAAAGACAAATGCAACCCCTGTTGCTTAGCATGCAAAGCAGCAACAAGGAAAGCTTCAACTTTCTGCATATAACACCGCTAATGTTAAGACATGCAACGCTATTTGGCTTATCCACACAAAGGGGTAAGCTAAACATAAGTGGAACAAACTACTCAATTACATTTGAAGACAGACATTGATGACAATGAGGTCAAACCACTCTGTAATTTTACATGTAAATACATTTACACTTCCTTAGATATCAGAGTATCTCCTCACTGAATGTATTTTGCCACATGAATTTTGTTTCTATTACAAACTAAGTTGCAGTACAGATTTCAAAGACAAACAAAAAAGCCACTGGATACACACTATGGTTTGTGTTTAAAGGAGAACTATGGATAAACGGACTAAAATTCTAACCAATTTTAGAATGCATACAGCACATTCATTCTAGAATTTAGTATTATTCTTGTTGTATTAAAGACAGTGAATCTTGAACTGATTTTCTTCTTCTCCCAGTGTTGATAAATTTGCATGTGACTAGCCATAGTTAACATTCAGGTAACAATTTAACATCTGCATAAACAGCTAAAAACAAACCAGCACATCACTTGAATATTCATGATATGAGTGATAATAAATGAGTGTTACACTACATGTTATATGGGAAAACAGCACGTTTTATTTTTTGTTTTTTAGTGTTCTACTGTTTGCTGTGGTATACTGTACCATCATCAACTCAGAAGTCTTATCATGAAGGCACCAGGTAACACCACCTCAGCTTATGGGCTTTGAAAAAGAAGCCATGGAACATCAGAAGTTAGATACTGATAGATGCTACTATATACACTTCTGTTTCAGTGCATTTTAGACCCCCCAAATCTGTAACAGGAAAACGGTAATTGGTAGCAGTAATTATCTGCTTGTGTTTTTCATCATGCATAGAGTATAACTGGAAGCAAACACCAGTACTTTACCTTTCCATTTTCCTCAGGCTGCAACAACATGGGGGGGAAACAAATCACTATTGTTACCTATAATATTTTAATGAAATTCTCCTCCTGAGACCAATAAAAGTGCATCCCATTACAGCCTTCCTCAGTAGTCCAGTTCTCAGGAGTGGGCTAGTAACTGAAACCTAACCCGAGAATGAAACATACCTTTCCTTCTTCAATAAATCCCCTTCCATTACAGTCATACTAACAGGTCTCTTCCGTTCCAGTGTCCCGGATTCATATTCGTTCCCAGTGTGTGACAAGTGGTTTGAATTAACAGCAGGAATTGCAACAAACGCCCCAGACACATTGAAATCTTGATCTGAAAGAGACAGAATACATCCTAAAACATACATACACAAAATGGTGCCTCACTGCAAAAAGCTATTGGAGGTTTACCTGTGTAGGGTTATCACAAATACAAAATTCTTTTAAATATGGCAGGAATTTACCTCCAGGGAAGAACCAGTCTGCGTGCTGAATAATTGGCTCAATAACTGCTACCACATGGACTGAAGTTGCTGCTGCCATTTCAGCAAGGGATCTGCAGAAGAAATTTGTAGGACACTTTATACAGAGTTCTATCAAAGTAAGAAAATATTAAAAGAATTCATATTACCTAAATGGCAAATCACACTAAGCATGATGTATCAGGACTCATAAGTACCACATAAAGAGCAACTTCACACTTTGATGGAATCTAGACTATTCAGTAACATTTATAGCATTTTAAAACACTCCTAAAGAAGATACATGCCTAAAAAGATCTGGAGGCACAGGTTGAGAGAACATTTGAAACACTTTTTAGGCAAATACTCTGTTGCCGAGAATAGTGTATATGATTTAAAACAATCTGACAAATTCTACGGTTCCATGGAAGTTCTGTTTTGAAGCTTACCCTTCATTCTTTGCCCATAACAAATTGGGGCCCAAGACTATTGCAACATTGCTGGGTGTCATTTTGTTAACATCGCTGTTCTGTGCAAGCTTTGCTAAAAATTTGATTAAATACCTACAAAAAGAAAAGAAATAATTAAACAGCAGGAACTAAGAGCATTTCTTGTTGAAAGCAACTAAGTAAAAATTCAAGAACTTGTAAAGACAGGTCCCAACAAAACAGAAAATAAAGAGCCTTCTTGCTTGGTGGCTGGCTGCTAAATTCCTACTCATGAATCACAGAAGTTGAATTGGGTAGAAAAGAAAGCATCTCCCAACTTCACAAGATAGAACTACAGAAATATCATATTTTCAGAAACAGCTATTTTCATATCCTGTAACGGAACTTCCACACTTCTAGGAGTCACTAGAGTTGGTTTTGTTCTGATTCATTCCCAAAAGGCAAAACCAAAAGGAGAAACAACATGTGTAAGATACATGCAGGTGATTTCTAAGACTGGAAAATAGAATGAAGAGCACAGCTGGTGAAAAGTCAGGTACTATTGCCAACAGCATGACCCTTAGTAGAAGGGTTCTATGCATCACTATTTCATTACAGCCAATAGTGAATAAACTTGACTGAAAAAGTCTACCACCCCCAATGCTTACCAAATACTTGATAGTACAGGATGTCCTTTTATAAACCTAACTGAATTCAGCCAAGAAAAAAACCTGGATTAGAGTTTTGGTTAATCAGCTTTGAAATGTGGTACTCCAGCATCAAAGCAGCTGTGCTGCAAGTCAACAGATGTTCATACATACCTGAAATTAGCATGATAATGCTTAGGTAATCTGTTACAAATTCTCCATAACTCTTGTAGCTTCTTATCCTGGTCCTGAATACTGAAAGGAAAAAAATTTCCGTTACGTGTTGATTTCAGATCAGAAAATTGTTGTTTCTGCAGGCAACAAAGAGATGACTGCATCAGCTTCCATTTATGCCAAATAAATACACTGTTTTGTATTCAGTAACTTGGTAACCTGCTAGTCAAATCTCTGAATTATCTCTACCTGCAATGAAAGAAAACTGCTTAAGCAGCAATACTACACAGCCAATAGTCTCAAGCAGCCCTTATGTTTAAACATAAAATAGATATTTCACTATATTTTTGTGCAATTAGCGTTAAGCTAACCCACAAAATTTAAAATAATGTGTTACACAAAATATTTACCTGTTAGAGCAGAAACGAGAAAGTAAACTATGTGAGCGTGGTCTTTTCTTTTGAATTCACATATGAAGAACCAAATTTGAAAAAAATATGTAGAATGTTTTCCTACGTAACTATTTTTAGTATGCTTACTTTGCAGCTTGTGTCCATTCTTCATAGAGACCGTAGGTCATTAAAGGTTCTGGCAACTCTCGCAAATAGGATTTCAAGGCACCTGCAATGCACAGCAGAAAGAGGCTAGCTTCTTCGACAATGCTTTCTGTCTTAATTTAAAATTCTGTCCTCAGATTTGCAATTTTCTCTGTGCAATAGGACCCAAGTTCCAGTGAAACAGTGGAAAGACCTGACGCTTCCACAGTATATCTGCTCAACACTTAACACAAAAGGTCTTCCAGTAATTACTGTAATTTGACAGAAACGTGTACTATAAAACTATGAATCATCTCTTCAGAACAAAGACCTTATTAAAGGTCTACATATGGCTCTAACCTCCCTTGATTACGTTAACACTCTTGTCATGAAAAGAAATATATTTGGATTACTATGATCACCTGAATTTTAAACACTGCTGTCATGCAGACATGAACACATCAAGTGGGATGAGCTTGTGTACCCTACACCTCTCTGCGTTCAAGTTAAGCAATGAAGCGAACTTCCAATTTATTCTCATTCATAGTTTACCTGCAGAGATCGACACCTTACACTGCAGCAAGTCAACTTGCGCTGTATCAATTTATACCTGATTTTGACTCAGAACATTCACAATACCTGCAACAGCATGCGGATCGGAATAAAATTCGTCAAGCTGAGAAGTTGAACAGTCCAAGGCAGCTTTCAGCTTTTTTAACTTGGAGGCTCCAGCAGCAATTCTGAATAACCCCTGCATAATAAAAATAAAATGTATTTGACTGGTAACAACATGTTAGTACAAGCATGAAACAGTGTAAGTTTTATGACAGACTCTTTGAGAACAGTTTCAAGTTCAGTGTCTTCGCCTTACACTGTTATGACCTAGCTGGCTCTTAATGTGTCACTGCCATCTGACAGCGTTTCAGTTCCCTCTCACTCTTGGCCCATTCCTAATTTTTCATTCTAGGTCCATTCATCTCAAAGACACTTCAAATAGTGCTGAAGGTTATTATGTTGCAAAAGATTTATCGTCTACACAAATGAACAAAATTACTTAAGCAACTTGTTAAAAAGTACAGACACCGCTCCCTGAGTTTCACTGAGCTCTTTTCTCCTGTCCTTCATAGGATGCAATATGGCATTACCTACCTCCTCTCTCATTCCTGTTTCCAAAAGCATCATTACACAGGCTTCAATAGGGACCGCAATTTCACGACCACTGCGCTTGAGATGCTCTTCTAATGGAGTTCCAAAAGCTGGTTTTTCAGTCCATTTGTCTAGTTGGAGAGTATCAAAACATTGAGCAAAATATCTAACAAACACTTGAATTATGTCCCAGATAAGAAAAGAAGAAAGCCTCCAGTACAGCAAAGAAATTTTCAGAATACAGTAGGAGTTTTACAGCCCTTGATTGGTAAAGTCCCTTGTATCATGACTAAAGAGAAAATGAGCCTGCTGGTGTTCAAGAAAAAAAATACTTCTGCATCTTTCTGGAAAGAATACTACATACAAATCCTTTGTATAACTGGAAGTGCGTGTCCCACTAGGCCTCAACATGAGTGCCACCAAATGGCTGTAAGTTACATTAATTCTGATTTGCCAAGACACCAAAAGGCTTAGGTTTGCATGAACCTTTGAGGAAAAGTTTTGTCCAGATTGCATGACCTGAGCTGATCTTAGTTTTAACTGTATGTAAGGTGGATAAAAACTGAACTGTTAACACGAAGTTTATTGCTGATTTAAGGAATCAGCAACTCAAAATGGATGTTAACAGCCCCAATGTTTTACATTAGAATTGCCACATTAACAGCCCATCACTGTAACACTTGCACAAATTTTCAATTCAATTTCTCAATTGTTGCTTAACTCCAAAAGTCAAAATTGGCACAAGTTTCTCCAATTTGAATGTGAATTTCTTGTTTCCTACAATTTACTTTTTCACCCATTTCTGCTGTCTTAATTGAAAAAATGCAGATGTAAAAGGTTATTGTTAGTACAGATGCATTATTCCTTTTATGTGGAAAAAAGGTCAAGAAAGATGAAGACTTTGAAAGAGTCCTCTGAAGACACAATATGCTTCTGCAAAGGATTTAATTTACCCTTTTTGTTTACAAAACCACATCAACTCTATCCCTCATAAGGCTTTAGTTCCTCTCATTCATTAACACACTACAAGAGGCACATGTCATTTTCCCCAGTTTTGCAAGTTACAGCAAACATTAGGAAGAGAAATCTTAGTAATTGTTCAAAGTCACAGTAATTTACACTACAGCTAGGAACACAGCTGAAGCAACACCCTGCACTTAGATCTTAGACAGCGGACCGCTTAGACACCGGACAGCTTAGACACCATGCCTCCTAGCCCACCTTCTAGGAAGGCTAATCTGTTCTGAAGCATTTGTCATACCCAAAGTTTGTACACAGCAGCTAAGCAACAACAACAAATTTAAAGCAGTCATATCCATAAACAGAGAACCTTCCATACAGCCATAATGCAGCCCTGATACTGTGTGAGCATCATTTGTTTGCATTACCTTGTCTCCCATCAGATCTACAGAGTACAGATGTTCTATATCATCTTTCAGCAAGACGCTCATATTTCTTGGTATATTTATTTCAATGGTTCGTCCACAACTGGAAATACTTGAGTCTTGCTCAGCTCAGATTATTTTTCTCAGATTTTGTTCATCTTATGTCTTGTTCAAGCTAATTAGCAGATTAAGAGACACTATAGCCAGTACTTAGGACAGCAATTTCAACAACACATCTTCATACCAGACCATTAATGATACACCTTAACTCCTGTTGACAACAAAAAGCTTAGTAGCACGGGGAAGAGATGACGCTGTATTACTCGCTTTTCTTAAATTGCTGCTATTCAACACAATAATGTGAACATTCCATTAGCCAGCTGTAGTGCAGTGTGCACACTGGGATAAAGGACTGCATAAAAGAAGGAAAAAAAGGCAAGCTCCTTAGAATAAGGGGCGTTTTTCTGATAACTGTCTAGTAATCACTCAAGAAGCAAGGACCCTAAGAAGTTCCTAAATCACAACAAAACTTTCACTGGCCTAAAAAGCCAGGTATGAATTAGCAACGGTCACATGATATCAAGGAAAACTTCAAGCAAATAGAAAAATCTCTCCTTTACTCTCTTGGGTATCAGACAGATCCTTAATATTTTATTAGTGTGTTAAAATATGAGAACTCCAAAGAACACAAAGATGGAATTATGCTTGGGAATGTAAAATTGTTAAGTAGATCAAAATGGCCTTATTTAATAAGTCTGCATGCAAGAGAATCAAGATAAAGGAAGAGAATATTGTGCATAGGTGGCACAGGCAAGGAGAAGCATCAGCCAGAGCACAGGTTACTTTACCTTGATGGGCTTGAATTTCGGGTAGGACCTTTTCTATGACTGCTAATGCTTTTCTATGGTAATCTGCTTGTGCTTCTAATAACTGAGAACAGAAGCCACATTTTAAAAACAAAAAGAGCATTAGCTTCTGATGAGCACATAATACAAGACTAGAAGGTTTAGCACACAAAATGTAATCTTTAAGAATTGAGCGCCTATGCACATAAGTGCTGCAAACAAAGTCATACTGAAAAAATACTCACCATAACAAAACATTTAGCATATTCCCCTTCTTTGGACACAAAGTTATACATGTCTGCTGCTAGCTGATCCTTTGAAAAAGACAAGAATGCGAAATAGTACATCAAATTTACAGGGGCATTTCAACTTATATACAAAGACAGAAGCACATACGTTTATTCTGCCTGCAGTAAGTTTGAACTATTGGTTCAGGCAGTATAGGAAGCCAGTAATCCACTTAATCTGCTACATGTATTCTTCCAAGCAAAAAAATCCACTCAAAATGCCTGACTTTGTTTTTATATAACAAAGCAGTTGCCCATTTAAATCAACAATTGGTTTGTATGGCAATATGTTATTTACAGCCAAACCCTGCATACAAAGACAAGTACTACTAAAAAGTTTTTGGTGTTCAGCTCAACTACAGCATAATGTAGCATTTGACAACTAATTGAGAAGTGAAACTGAATGTGAACTGCTCAGGGCTGTAATAGTCAGAATGTTCCTTTTATGTCAGCAGCTTGAATGTCATCCAAGCAGCTCACACTGCACAGCTACTCAGTGGCTTGAAGCTCACGGACACCCTGAACATTTCAGTCAAGGCTAAGACACAGCTCCTTCACATAACTGTCTCAGACTGAAACAGAAAATAATGTAAAATACCCATCTTAAAAAAACAAAACAAAACCAAAACCAACAAAAAACCCCAACCAAAACCTCATTAAATTAAAGCAATTCAGACAGAGATCAGCTAGCATTAATACACCTTTAAGACATACAGTTTGTTAACAGCCACATAATTTGCGACTGCAGTAATCAGACAGCCAGTTCCACGCACAAGGCTTACAGAAGCAGCCATATTCTGGTTGCTGTTGCTGCTAATGAGATGTAAGTAATAAGAGACTCATCTTGTCATACCTTGCATTGTTCTACTTTATTTCCAGCTTCATCCATCTCTTCCTTAAGAGATTCTATTTTTGAAGGATGCACTTGAAAATTTGTTCCTGAAGTCTTGTGGGCTTGGTTATATCTGTGGAAGAAAGGCTTCAGTCATTTAGTGAAAAGTAGTATTAAACAAGAATCTGCATTTATGGCTCCCTTGAAATTGGTTTCTTTTGACAGGAAACAAACCCAACAGTTTCAGAGGTTTTCCAGCAGAACTAAGGAAGGTGTTCAAAACACACCATTTATGATGTGCTGGTGTAATTCACAAACAGCTAAACAACTATAAAAATCCACAAGAAATCCTGCATTTTCCACAGTCTATAACATGAGTGTATAATATGTTAGAACTACCAATCCCAGAAAATGCTACAAAAATTATCACCACAGTTTAAGACCGTTTAAAGGGACTTCAGGGTAATTTGAACAACACAGGACCCTACCAATCCGATGGTTCAATATAATGCTACAAAAGCACTTGGCATGGTTACAAAATTAGACTCCTATTCCTTATTTGACAACTTAAGTGAACTGGAAAGATGAGTTTAGAGCATGTTCCCAATTATATATAGGCATGTAAGAGCTCCAATATCTTGATTCTGTTTGGATCTAGTAGTCATGAATCCTTTCTTGAATAACTTAAATGTAAGTTTGTCTTTTTTCAGCAAAGTATTAACAGGCATACAGTAGCATTTCAGAAGCAAGTACCAGCATCAGAGCAGATGCCAAGATACACCAACAAGAAGTTAACGTGAACAGAAAAGAACCTAGTAATTAAAATTATTTGTTACCTTCCTCTTGCAGAATCCCAGTCCAACACCAGCTTTGCAAGCTGTTTCCTCTGCTTCTGAATGTTCGGGATCTCTGTCTAAAACAAGAATTCAAGGCTTACATTTATTTTTAAATTGTGTATTGTAATAAACTACGTTTTGTAGATTTCATATCACTTTCCACCACTAATGCATGACTCCTTAAAACAGTTTTATTATTAGCAATGAGATAAACCCTTTTTGCTCAGTTTATACATAAATCCATATTTATTTCTTCAGTCAGGCTGCAGTGACTTACCTCTGTTAGTAGACACAGTGGATCTAAAACTTCTCTTTCGATCTGTACTTCATGCTGAGAGAGCTCCATTGCCAGTTTATTCTCAGCATCACCACACGTATCTAGCATTTTCCTTAAAGAATTACAGAAGATTGTAATGTGAGTTACTACTGATTAAAGAAGAAAGATTCAAAATAAAACAGTGGTGGCCCTTTGTCATCTGCTACCCTTTGGAAAGCTTTGTGTTGTATAAAGCAAGGCATTACTTGATGGCATAAAACCAAGATGCTCTTTGCCGTCATGGACAAATTTGGGATAGGCAAGGAGTGTTATCAAACCTTTGTCTTCTAAAAATTCCTTAGCCATTACAACATTTTTTGGAGGCTTTAAGTCATCTAGGTGATTATACTGGCCCTGCAGGCAGAGAAGTTCGTGTTTATTTCAGAGCTCATCCTTCAGTCTCACCAGATGAAGGAAAATTGCTCAATGCAGTATTTAATTTTCTCCTAAGCCTCTTTAATGTGAAAAAGTCTTAACACCATAATACTAAGCAATAACATATGCAGCAGTCTCAGGTTCCAAAACCGTAACTTGACCTTTATTTTAAGCTTGTTCTAAGGAAAAACCCTATTCTCTAAGATTTATATCCATGCTTAAATCTCCTGCAACAGCTCACAAAAGTGCACACAAAGGTTTTTAAGGTCATTCTACACTGTCTCCACTAGAATTCCCATCAGCAACGAGGAAACACATTTGCTCTCGGAATTCAGTATACTGATGTTCATTTGTTTCAGCCACTTTCCTGTAAGCTGCAAATGCGCACTTTGCCAGGACAAGGAAATCAGCGTTATTTTGAACTAGAAGCCATCAACGCAAATTGGCATTATTTTAAGTCATTAACACAAAACTGCAGAATGCAATACTTCCACTAGATTTTAAACTTTAAATGAAGATAACAGTTTTACTAATCCAGAAGGAGAAAAGCCATTTTCAAAAGCTTTTAAGACAGCAGAGACTCAGATTCCTCTGGAATGCAATTCAGAGCAAGTCTAAAACTTGCCCCCAGAATGACTCAAGAAGAAATGCTTGCTTGCTTTTTCTCCCTTTGGATTAGAGAAGGAACCTAGAAATATTAGTTTCATTTTACTGAAAACAGCCTTTTTGTACCCAAAGTCTCTAATTAGAGCCCTGCAGGCAATAAAATTACAGACTGCAACTTATAAAGACAAATACTTACCCCAACAAAGTTTCATCACTTAGCTGGACAGATCCTTCTTGCATATTTTGAGCAAGAGCTGTTAGAGGCAGTTTTTTCTATGGAACAGAAGGAACAGTGCTCAGCTTAGCACTATTCACCCTTTCCAGCTTTCCCAGTACATCCCCTCTAAGATTTTTCTCTTCTTCCATATGGTTTCTATTATACACATATGCAACTCATTCTTTGACTTTAAGAAAATGCCAAGTCCCAAAAAGTTTCAAGCCTCAAGACTCCTGTTCTCAGACACTTTGAAAAGCACTTTCTTCTCAGTCTTAGTTGGAATGATTGGCCAAAAAGTGTATCTCAACTACTGTCAAAGACAAGTAAACAGCTTTAACTTGAAATCTAAGCAACTAGCTTGTCATCTCTCTCTCTGCAGAGGTTCATTCTGTGTGCCCCTTTTCCAGGAGGTCTCTACTACTCAATCAAAGGAGAAAACTTGAATGTTAATTATTTCTGGTTCTAACACTTCAAGAAAACCTATGTACGGCTTTGCTAAAGAGGGGCAGAAATCAAATGTGTACAGAAAAACATTTACAGTTAATTGGAGATGTCAGTGCACAAAGGTAATTCTAAATATGTGGAGCCTGATCAGAGTTGCAGAGTATCTTCTCTTCTTAGCCAGGTCTTATGAAAGTTGTAAGTAGTCAGCACATTGCAGAAACAAGTGAGTATCATGACACTACTAAGGTACTCCAAGGTCATGTTACTATACCTGGATGGGGAATTATAGCTAGCATTTTACCAAATAATGTCAACCTGTGAAATGATTTTACAGAGTTTTTCTTCTCTTGGATAATTTGAGGCAGAGCAGCTGATCAGTATTTTGAAGGCCAGACCATATTCAGACTAGTCTCAGAAGACAAGCTAAAGGGCAATTGTACTTACATGTCTCTTATCAGGATCTGTACCATGCTGGCCTTGAAAACATGCAATTAATCGCTTCTGGGCAATGTGGCAAACAGATCTTACAGTGTCAAGACGTCTCTCAATCTGGTCGGCAGGAGAGGGAAAGAGGAGGAAGAGAAAACACAACAAAAAACAGAAGTTACTTCCCTGGCCTCAGCAGAAAATCTTCCTCCTGTACCACACTTAGTTCTGGGTTGCGTATTTCTAAAGTTCTACAGCTTACAAGAAGTTCAGATGCTGAGCAGAAGTGCCAGACAGCAAAAACGCTTGGAAAGAGATTTAAATTGTTTTTTTCTCAGTGGCATAGCAGTTCAGACAGAGCTTGCAATGCTCACAAAACTGAAGAGTGGAAGAGGGAGAAAAGCGTTGCCCCTACTTTTTGTCTCAGCAAAAGAGAATTAGGTTGATACTTGCCATCTGAGATGAGTGGCACATGCAGATATCTAATTTAGGAAAAAACGGTGGGAAAACTCATATTTTTTCCACTGTGACCTTGTAAAGTAGAAGGCTAAAGACATACCTGACATCTCCTTTTACACTGGGCCAAACCTATGTATAGCAAGCTTTCTGTTGGGTTTCCTTCTCTGGCTGTTAAATACGAGGACAAAGTTCCTACATGCTAAGCAAAATACTATTTTCAGGGAGAGATTAATGGGATTCAAAAGGGAGGTGGAATAAAAAAAAAAGAGGCGTCAATGCACAAAAAAGAGTTCTGTTTACCGCAGTGTATTTGAAACATGGCTTAATATATAGACTGTGAATACGACAAAAATATACATTAATAAACTGTTCTTTTAAGGGATTTTAAGTAAGGAATTTGGACTATTTTATTTCAAAGAACACCAAAAAGCAAACAAAGTGATGAGCACTGGGACAGAACTGTGTATGGCACTGAGCTCTCTATGCACAGCACCAAAAGAATGCAGTTTATCTGCATTTTGATGACTCACCAAGAATAAAAGGAGGCCCTTTGGAATGGCTTCTATTTAAAAAGCAAGGGGGAAAAAAAAAAGTAAATTTCATCTGTGGAAATAATCTGAACAGACTCTAGTTTTTGATACAGCTCTAAAATCACTCCTATTACATTTTCAGGAGGGCAATAATTCTCCCCAGCTTTCCTATCAATCATAAATACAGATTAGCTGAGAGAGTAGTAATTTTAGTGCTGAGTTATTATGCCCCGTGTTAGCTCCTGTATTAGAGCACAGTATTTGGATTTAAAGCAGGAGATATATTGTTGGTTCTTCCAGAGGAGGCAGACTGCTATGTTCTAATGAACGTGAAATGCTAGAAGTTTTCGTTTAGAGTGTTATACACCCAGGTAAGAATGACATGTTTTCCTCCCAACAGGTGTATTTGTCACTATTACGATGGGATATACATATCCCTGAAGTGGTTACAGTTGGAAGGATGTAAGTGGGTCTCAACAAAAGCAGCTAGTAAAAATTATGGCTACTAAAAGGGACAGCAGATCCAGCAGAAGAGGAGCCTTCAGGGGCATGGGTTGGGAGAAGTTGCAAGGAAGAAGACGCCAGCGGAGGAAGGCACAGACAGACAGGGACCTGGAGAGGATCAGCACAGAATCACTGCTGTTGGACCTGGGAGCCCTGTCCTGAATGTACGAGCAAGTGCAGGACTGGGCTCCCGTTTCCTTTCAGGAGAAGGGAGCAGCAGTTCTGCTAAGTTGTAGCCTGGAAGAGCACACAAAGCTGGGCCTTGGGGCTGTGCCTTTGCAAGTCCAAAGGGAAAGTGGAAAAGAACCAGCATAGGAGGGCTGATGAGTTGGAGGACCAGTGTAGGAAGACTGAAGTTTCACTGGCTACATGAGGCACTAAAAGGACTAAAAGCTCTTGACAGCCACAAGATGAATCCAAGTTGAGCTGCTCAGAAAGCTTAGTAAAATCTATTATGGTAGAGTAGGGTGCAGAGAAACTGCCCAAGAAGTTTCCGGGACAGACTTGAGAGTTGGGCAGAGAGAAACCTAATGAAGTTCCACAAAGGCAAATGTATGGTCCTGCACCGGGGGAGGAATAACCCCATGCACCAGTACAGGTCAGGGACTGACCTGCTGGAAAGCAGCTCGGTGGAAAGGGACTCGGGAGTCCTGGTGGACAACAGGATGTCCGTGAGGCAGCAATGTGCCCTTGTGGCCAAGAAGGCCAACGGCATCCTGGGATGCATCAAGAAGAGTATGACAAGCAGGACGCGGGAAGTTATCCTCCCCCTCTACTCTGCCCTGGTGAGGCTGCNGACTAGATGGTCTCCAGAGGTCCCTTCCAACCCCGGTGATTCTGTGAAGAACTGCTCTGAAAGCATAAGGCACTGCCTTTTATTTACAGAGCATATATCAGCAAGCACTTCAAAACAGTCCATATGAAGATACATGAACAAGAAGGTACTGTTTGTGGTCTACTGTTGCAGGCGAGATTAAATACCACCAACACATTCTAAACCATCCACTATTTGTGAAAGCATTTATTTTTGCAAGGTCACGTAGTTAAGACTTCTTAAAATACCGAGCACAGGGGTTCTTCCCACACTTGAAACATGATGACATCCTGTAACTGAACCATCTTACAGACCCCAGCAAACTAACACAGCCCTTGTCAGCCATGCATGGTGGCTTACGTTCCTTAGAAGGACTTTGGAGCACATATATTCCCAACAGCCTCTTTCCAAGCAGTCTGAATACCAAACTAAAAGGGCAGAAGACTGACAGGAAGAACATGACCCCAGAACTTCACGATAATATACTCTCCTCTCTGATCTGCTTTTTAGTTCAAAGATGTCAGGAAAACCATGAAGGACATTAATCTCCATTAAGCTACCTTTGAACTGAAAATGTGACCTACAGGCCATGCTGTCTGTACCCACAGGGCATCTTCAGTGTACAAAACACCACACAATTGCTTTATTATACACTACAAGGGCATGCCAGAAAGTGGGTCTATTGTAGAAGCCTTTCCAGTACTGAATTATATCCCTTGTCTTCAGACAGGAACACATTTAACAGAGATACTTGAAATGGAGTACTACGCTTCAGAAAACAGAAAAAAGCTATGGCAATCCTGTGTCAAAGTTTGAGCTAAATATAAAAAAAGAACACTGTGAAACATGTTTATAAAGCGAACAGTATCACAATTTTAAGCTCTTTAGTTAGATAAGAGCCCTCCCTCCCCTCCACAAGCCCCCAAGAGCAAACAAACAAGTGAGTAAATTCTTCCAGTTGGGTGTAGCCAGTCTGCTCTGTGCCTGGGAAAGCCTTGCTTGCAAAATTTTTTTGGCAACAAGCAGCGGTACTTTTGGCTTTTACTTCTTGTTACTATGCTGCAGCTAACCAAGAAAAGAGATGGGCTCTTGAAGGATACCAAGGTGTTTTAACATCTTTTATGCCATTTAATTGTACACATCTCTTCAGAAATTAAAAACAGTATTGTCAAACTGTTAAGGTATTTATGGTTCAAATAAAGCAGTCTCCTGAAAAGCATGGTAAAATGTATCCGATCAGCTCATTTCACCATTACTCAAGATGATTTCATGTATTTATGCCAAATTCAAGTCTTAAGGCTGATACATTCTCTCATCTTCTACTTTAATCTGAACAGCTGGAGAGAACTGAAATAAAAGTACTTGCATCATTTGTTTGGCTTCCATGTTTCATATACAGGTCCTGAATTTAAGCATACTAAGATGCTTTGTAATCAATTTGAAATAACCATTACACTTGAGGTCTGGTGGAGTAGCTAGCCTGACTTCCCTTGCCAATTTATATTCTCTCTTTTTTTTTTTTTTTTTAAAAAAGTCTTTCACAAAGTAACCAGAGGAAGAAAAACTATGTACAAGTCTGTAGTCGAATTTGTTCCATGTAATCAGTCAACCTTGTTAATCTGACAGTTGCAACTAAAATTCCACCATGAGAGTAATCTTTGATTAGATGGTATACTTCCAAAAAGATGACAAGTCTCCAAACAAATCAAATGTCAGCGTGACAAATTTGAGAACAAATATCACAAGCTAAATAAGAAGCATTTGTACACTTATTTAGAGCAATTCCAGACTTTCAGAAAAAACTGACATTATCTATTAGCAAGCAGTTGGCATGTTTTTTGCCACCTCTCAAGGCCCAAGTTGACCTCTTCAAGAGAAATACAAATGAAGACAGAAACCAGCTGTGCCTAATCATAGTTTCTTCCCAGCTCATCATCCTCCACCAGATAGAATGGCAAGTCATTAGCACTAATGGTTCATAAGCTTAACAAGCTAGTTCATCTAATTAAAAGTAAAAATGCTTCCTCCTTCACTTTATCAAGCCATATGATTGGCTTCAGAAACAGAAGTACCTGAGTTTTTCCATTCAAATTGTATCATAGTTTTTCACATGCTGAGAAGTCAGCCAAAGACATCTTAGTTTTCATCCCTTTCACGTACAGTATTTTTTTTCCCCCCACATTAGGTACTCCACAAAACTCAGAAGGCTCAAACTTCACAAAGAGCATTTAAAAAATACATATTAACTGTGTTACAATACCTGCAACAGGTCTTCACTAAGTACCTCTGTCTTCTCAGCCCTAAGGGAGGAAAAAAGACCATTGTCAGACTAATTAGCATCTTCAGGGTCAAAGATTCCTACAATGTTTTCAACAAAACCCATTGAGTTTCAAGTTATAATCCCATTATGACCATTGCTGCAAACACCACCACGTTCAACGTTGTATGTAGCCCTGGCTCCTGGCCCCGGCCAAGGAGTGAATTCCCAGCTCACAGCACAAATCCAATGCACCAAGCTCTAACGATACTTCACGCTGCACACAGTTTTTAAACAGAAACTGGAGTTCTGAGTAACTTCATTTGCACACAAACATGTATTGAAGCAACTTAAATTTCACTCCATGTTGTTAATCAGGTAATGTTAGCAATGCCCCTGAATGTAAAGAAATATAAAAACACAAGAATAGCAGCACAGCCAACTTCATCTTTTTACATTTCACCACTGCAGAGTTTTATCAATCAGTAATCGGTGGAAATGGTAGCCTGATCACCTTCCCTTAATCCTACATGCACACAACCTTCATCAGAAATCTCCCATTACCTCATTTTGCTGAATTCCATAATACTAAAAGAATAGACAAGATTTATTACTTAAAAAGATCAGAAGCTAATAGTATTCCCAGTAAAGGCCTACCCTCAACAGAAAAATATCTGAATACTTACACATACTTCCAGACAAAATAATAGCAGTTGTTACAAACATACTCAAACCTTTACACGTACAATTCCACACCTTTTTCCAATCCCAGTTTACACATAAACTTTGAATTGTTTAATGTTGACCCAGATTTATTTGGTGTTGACTCATTTGCTATAACACTGCTTTATCCTACCTTTGCTAGAACTATAAAATAGAGAAAGATAAATTTAGTTCACCTGTGATCTCCACTCAGCTGTTCACTGTTACTACAAGTCTATCGCTACAGAGGACTTGGAGGTACTCTATTTTCCTGTTCAGAAGTTGCCCCACCACTGTCAGGGTTCCTCATCAACTGACTTCCTTCTGGTCCTAAAATGTGTTTAATAATATAGGGCAAGACTGGTCATGCACAGAAAGTTAATTTTCGTGACCAGGCTTCATCAGCTGAACAGGCGGAATGCCTCGAAAGACAATATTCATTCACATTAAGTTGGGGCTTTGTTTGGTTGTTTTTTTTAAGCCATTTGACTTCAATTTCATGGCACATTATCTGCTTGAACTGTTTGCGAACCATTAGGTGTTTAATAATTAAATACCAGAATACAGTAATGCTCAAAACCTCAACAAGACTAGGACAAAAGCCACTTAAATACTTTGATAGCAACATAAACTACAAGCACTATAATATTTATTTGTTTAGGAAAACACATACAAGATTGATAAACTTTTCTTCCACACAAATACAAATACTGTGTCTGATCAAAATCATATCCTGTTAGAGAGCAATCATTTGACTTTTTAAAATTTTTTTCTGCAAAATCCCACCAGAAATTACATGGAAGAACAACGGCGTAAGAATACTCCAGTTACAGCAGCACGCTCTTAAATAGATTTTAATCTAATCTTAAGTGACAACTACTACATGCATCGGCTAACTGATTTGACAGAAAAATACTAAACTACTAAATATTTCTGTAGGAACGGTGCTGTGCATGATAATTGTTTTACACAAAATTCTTGAGCAGCCAGAGTTTTCTGTCCTTTAACAGACTATGTAAGAGATGAACCATCTCTGTTTCTAAAACTGAATTTGATACGGTACATGCCTTTCAAGAAAGGGCTGTATTTACCATGGCTAACATGGCCTTTGGTTTCAGACACCATTTTCTTCTCAGTCCTGTTTTCTACAGGTGAATGGATGCCTTTCACTAGCAGCTTTCACGAAGTTAAATTTTACCCATCTTTAAGAAAGAGCGTATGGCACAGAGTCTACACAACGCTACCAAACGGTGTATTGCTTTAGCTTTGTACCTCATCTAGACACACCTTAGCAAATGGCTCATCTTCAATACCAAGTCAGCCCAAGCAATGCATATAAAACAAGCACCAATTCAAATACCTGTCGGGTAAAATCCCACCCTGATCAAGGTGCCACACTGTATGCCAGGATCAACAGACTGAAGATGAAGGAGCGCAGCCCTGCGAAGGCAGCAGGCTGAGCAGCCTGTGTTTACCTGCCGTAAGCTCGCTAAACAATACAGCTCAAGGTGTCTTCTGCAAAAACAGACTTCTTTCAACAACACATACAGCTGTTTATAAATAAAACAGCCTACTGGAAATTACTTAATTTTGATATTTAAGAATAGCTATTCGCAGATCCAACCATGTTAAGATTTTCTAGTTAAAGCAATCAGCATTTAACAAAAGATTCGCATGGCAGTTTACTGGAGCTCCAGTAGCTGGCCTGCTAGCCTTCACATACGCCCAGGTCTCAGTTTCTTTCTTTCGCCTAGAAATCTGTTTAAGAGAAAATACAGCTGGTTTCTATGTCTACATTACGCAAGTGAGCTTGCACTGTCTCCCCTATATATCTCTCTAGTCTTTAATTTGGCTCAGCGTAAGAGAAAGTTAGATTAGATGAAGGCGTCAGCAGTTCATTCACCCTGGATGCTGACACGCTTACATATTGACGTGATATGAAACAGACACCATGGAAGTGGAGATCTGACATACCAGAAGAGAACACACAACCTTAACCTAACCAGCAGTTTTAGGAAATAAAACAGCCAGCTCAGGTGACGTAATTCAAAACAACTTCTAAGAACATTTAGAGTACTTATAACTGGATATGTACACATCATTAAAACCACTGAATTGCTGATAATCACAAGAACAGTTATTGACTGAGAGTTCACAGAAATCTTACCACTTGTGCAGCAATAATCAAAGTACGATAAGATTTTGTAAATTCACTTTTAGCTATTGGGAATCATGAAATGCATTTTATAGAAATTATCTGTAGAGGAAACAATGTTCCTTCTAATATTATTCCATATTTGTGTTCAACAGAACCTTTCATTATACTACTATGAAGTTACTGGATGCTTTTGAATAGCTTTAGCCACATTAATTTAAAACAAACAAACAGTATAGGCTTCCATACAACTTCAGATTTATTAAAAGTTTGATTTCTCCTTCCCCTTCTGTTTCCTAGGAAATTATATACTTGCGTGAAACGCAAAGACAGATCAGTAATGTGCTAGCAGAAGTTTGTTTCCATTTAAAATATGGTTACCAGCAGACTATATATCATTACATGAAGTGCAAAACAGTTTTCATGTATTTATCTTAAATGCTCTTTGTACACCTAACTGGTTTATCAAGGATTTAAACTCACAGCTTGAAAATCCAGATCTCCTCCTCTGAAGTCAGGGATGTTTTCCCCAGTCATCAGTGGCAGCAGGACAGCGTCCCCAGGCCCGTGCTGATTTAGAAAAGCCACTGATGATGATGTCAGGTTTGGAAACACAGAGAGGGAAGACCTCACCCTTCCTGCAGGCCCACATTCCACCTTTAATAAGGAAGCCAAGACAGATCCACTAAATAACATTGGTTTTAAGTGACCACAACCATGAAACAGAAAAGGCTGTGCTGCTCTCACAAGGTTGCATATCCCCTTACTGAGCAGTCACCTGGGGAAAAAGCAACAAACCATCAAAGGTATCTCTGAATAACAGGTACTACTAGTTTAAAGCTTGCATCTAACTGCATCTTCACGGGATGCTAATTCGTTATGCCAACTAATTAGAGAATTAGCAAATTTATAGAAACTTATAGAATTCTTTGTCAATGCTATTCAGTTTTGTCCTTATCCCTTATTAGGTCTTATTTGTATCTTAACTAGGCAGTAGCATAAAGCGATGAAGCAGCATTGCCTTTTGGAATCAAGAGCTGATTAAGAACTGGAAGATTTTGTTGCAGAGCATGTTCCCAAGGGCTTTATCAAGCCCTGCAGCACTGGTAGCTGGCCTCCAGCCTGGCGACCCTCCACTGTAAGCCTCCCCCACGGCACATCACAAACACAGCCCATCCCAAACTGAGATTATGAAGCCCAGACTACAGCGGCTATGGCTGTTTACATTCCCAGCAGCTAAACTCAATACAGTCCAAACAGTTAAGTCTCAGTTGCAAAACGAGGTCCCTCCAAGCCATTACTAATGGGGAAAGCATGCCCTGCCGTCCCAGCCCCTCCCGTGCATCGGGGGCCCCAAACATGCCGATTTGTGACCGAGCTGTTTGTGCAAGATCTGTCCCCGCGCTTCTGGATGGCACGCAGCAGGGAAACACAGACCTGCCCGGCCCGGAGCCTCCCGACACCTATGTGAGATGGGAAAGAGCACAGCACGAGCAGCAGTCTGGGGGATGCCGGACTCTGTGCACAGGGCTTGGCATCACACCCCATTGCAGCAGCAGCGCACAGGCTGTTCAGCTGCCTAAATATAAAATAGCTGCTAGACTGGCAGCGGTCCACTGGAAGCAGGAATGGAGCTGGTCCCTTGGGAAAGGAAGGTTTCTGAGAACTGAAGGTGAAGTTTTTCGGCTACATTAGGCAGGATACCTGTTACGCCAGAACTTTTACGTTAATTGGCTGGTACAAAGTTTTTCAATTAAAATTCAGCAGTGCATTTTAAAAGACTGCTTCTAAAACCAAAACTGAACACTCACTTGTTGCAGCTATAATCACCTCCTTAATGAATAAAGAGGATAAAACTACTGAATTCCCTACAAAGGGTACTTTCAGACTGTTTCCCACACTGAGTTAGTACAACATTTTGCCCACCGTAAGCATCCGAAGTGCAGAGCTCCATGAGCTGCAGCTCCTCACTTCTTCGGTGTCCCTCTCCTGTACCGATCCACTTGGTTCAGCTGGGGTGTAAACCAGGCTCAGGCTGCCAAGCTGACTGAAAATAATCTGGCAGAAGTAGTTACTTTTCAGCCAAATCAGGCCCCCAAATTCACCCTTCGGACAAATAACCTCACTGACACAGCTGTGGGGTAGCAAAGAGCAGGTTAGGCTGCAAGTACAGCTCAGCTGAACAACATATGAAGAATCTGACATTCACCAAAGACAGAAAAAAAACTGAGCAGAGCTAGCTTTTCACTTTCTCATACTGTAACACTGAGAAACCGTAATTTTTAGCAAAATTTTTGTTGCCAAATTCACTCTTGAAACAATTTTTTTTAAGACAGCAAATAGCATACTTAACATGAAATACGAGATGCCACACAAATGCTGGTGCCATTTTCTATTTGGGGGTGGCATGGCCAGAAGTAATTGCCTTAACTCACTCCAAGCAAAAACCCAAGAGGTTTTAGAGTAGAAAGATTATATTTTTTATTCTAGACATGTTAATTACAATACCTTAGCTTGCTGTGACATTTTAAAAATGTGTTACATGTGCCCTCAATTGGCCTCCTCTCTTTTAAGTGTTTTATAGTATCATTCATTTTATTTCTTTCCTTCAGCACAGCGCAGATTGAAACACAGCTGGCTGTGCAGGAGTCTGCTGCAGCTTACTGCCAGCTCAGCTGGGAGCAGGGTGGGCGGAACAGCTCTCACCCCACAGGTTTAAAACTGGTCCCCTCACTTTTTCATTTTACAGCTCCCTCAACACTTCCAGTCTAGAAGTCTTCTTGGTACATCTCGAAACAGCAGATGAGAATTCCTAAGATAAAAGTGTTTATCTTCCACAGGGAAAGAATTTACATTTCCATGTATAAAATGAAAAGGCTCTATTAAACCAGCACTGGAGATTTTAAAAAATAAAGCTTCATCTAAACAATTTTTTGAGATCTCACTGGCTTCACAGCAGAGTCCTGTCCACCACCGGGGCATCACTCCTGATCTCCAAAGCAGGTCAAAGCTACGAACCCAGTGGAAATCTACACCGCTGAAAGGCCAACAAGGAAGGAACAAGAGCAATCCTGACACGAAGAGTCATAAAATCTTGGACATTCACAACAGAACAAGTGACTCAGTTCAAATGTCAAAGTGGAAACAGAAACCTTGACTCATGCACTGTGGATGGGAGGTGGAGCTGGCAGGAGGTGATGCTACAGGAGGGCATTTTGCTTCATGACGAAACAAGTCCGCATTCCTGAATTCTGGAAAGATTTCAGCAGAAGCAACGAGACATCCACCCGAAACATGAGACAAAATTAAAGCTAGTCCTCCCTGCTGTTTGACTGTCCTTAAACAGAACATTTGTTTGTTACCGAGAGTAACCAGATTAGCTTTGCTGCCAAGTTAACACTTCAGAGCACCTTCACCGGGCGCCAGGCTGGCAGCACATCCTGCCTGCTTTCCACATACAATAGGTAGGATTTGCTGCCAGGAAAAATGAAAGAATCAGCAGCTCTGTTCCAAAACAAGGGACCCAGAATTAGATTACCATTTTCCTTCTAAAAGGTTTGCTTTTTAACATTCGCTAAGACAGACTTCATAGAAAATACAACTTAAAGCTGTTTCAGAACTACCAGATTACATTTCCCCATTTGACACTGCACTAAATTCCAGTAACCAGCTTCCTTTTTAAGCAAAGTAAGCCCTGTATTTTATAATCCAAGCTTATGGAACTTAATTATTAAACATGTCAAATAATTTTAGCGCTAAATGAAGATTTCTATCAGGGGAAAGAGCTGAAACAGCTGAACAAGACCAGAGGCAAAGTCAGTGATGCCCTTTCAATAAGGATGCAGGAGAAGCATCAACATACAGGAGAAGCGACTCCCGAGTGCCACTTACTGTACAGTTAAAGTGACTGCTGAAGTCAGTATCCAAATGTGAAATAAATCCTTGTTTATGGCAGTATCTTTCTTAATTTTTACTTAGGTGTGACTTTAAGAAATCAAGGTGATGCAGGGAGCCTCTTGTTTTCTAGCTCAGAAGAACATGACAGGATTTTCCCTGCCCCTTCCTCCTCCCGGGCAGCCAGGCTCACACAAAGGCTCTTAACCTGAACTAGAATTTAAAATACAGGTTGTAACATATGCATTTCCCTCTCCCCATATTCTACATAGATTCTGTATTTCTGTATGCTTTTCAGAAGCTGAGATCTTTAACATATTAACAGATCTTTCTGCGCAACTTGAAAGCAAAAATCCTACAACTGTGGCTTTCATAAATATGTATTAAAGGTGACTTTTCAAAACCACTTTATTACAAAGGATTTATTTTGCTTCGTTTGGCAGCATGTGGCAATACTGAGCTTTCTGGATATACCGTAGGAGTTTGGTTTCACCTGCACAGCATTTTGAAGACAAGCCAGAGCAGAAACATGTTTGGTCAAGTATACTTCTCACCACAGAAACCACGTTCATTATGTCACACAAGCCCCAGAATAATCCCGTTTTGACTCCCCACCTTAAAAAAACCCCAGCATTCATATTGAAAGTAAGGTAATGAATTGAAATCCTTGGTGTTGGATTTTTTCAGAAGAAAACTAGCATGACTCAAGGTAAGTATCAATATTCTTTAAAATGTTTAAAATAACTCATAATCACTTCAGAATGACTGTCAGGTGATAGTCACCACTTTCAATATCTACTTAGTATTTAGTGAACACCACTCACAACAAGCCACTGGTTAGACTTTGAGTTTTTTCACCCAAACTAACAATATAAACTTCTGCACAAGAACTAAAATTGCTTTCATCATCAATCTGGTGACCACTGATGCTTTAGTGGCAGTAGCTGAAATCACACCAAAGGCTGCTGTTTCGCAGGAGATAACCCACCAGCTCACTTCTTACGGAAGGTCCCTGCTGCAGAACCAGGTTCCATACTGATGCTCAGGTCACCAATTTTAACCCTACTGCAGCTTCTGCACTTCTCATTCTTTAGAAGTGCTTTAAAAAAAACGGTCTATCCCCTCCAAGGCACCAAAATATTTAATTAACTGAGATCTTTATCTTCAGAAACCCAGAAACTGCAAAACTACAATTCAGGCCTTAATAAATGGAAGAAGATTTCCGCTCCTTTGTCTTCCTTTCTCCATTGAGTTCCTCCATCAGACTTTGCTTGGTCGCTCAATCTAAAAGCTGCAACTTTGATCTCTTCTATAATCTCAGCCATCAGACACTGAAGAATGAGGCCTGCCTGCTCTAATTAAAGGCAGACCAGGCTTTAGAAAGATAATCATCTTGGAAAGAAAGCGGACTGTTCCTTTGCAGTTGCAGGGAAACCCACAACAGACTGTTCGCATTAGGGGATCTGAAGTGCCTTCGTAAGTGAAATGGATCCAAGGCTCCTCTCCCAAGCGAGGCAGTAAATTTAGCCGTTTAGAACAGCCACAGCTCAAGCCAAATCCTATTTTAGGGCCACTCTCGGAGGTACAGGCACTGCAGCAAGGTCCTGCACTGCCCTTCAGAACTCCAACCCCTGCCTTGCAAAATACGTTTTTAATATTAGATATTGATAATTAAACAAAATATGCTGCAGTTTGTGAAAAAATACTGTTCAAACAGGGAAGTCTACGTAACAAATCTAGGTAGATAACTTTGAGCAAACTCTTACTGCAAATCAGAGATGAATATAAGCTGAACTTTCTATATGGCAAAAATACAATTGTGGTTTAAATGCAGAACCATATTAAAAGTGATTTTGTTTGATGGAGGAAGCAATGTTTCAGTGAGCAGTCTTTGACGAGTCTGATAACTGTAAATTTTTATTTGTATCCAGAAATTTAAAAGCTAAGTGCTTCCAGTTGACTGTTGTCCCAGCAAATCAAATACTTACTGCTAACCTACTATTTCATACCACGAACAAAGTTTTAGCTAGTAAAGCTCCCCCTCTATTCTTTTCAACTTTCAAAGAAACCAAACTCCACTCACAGTGTATGTTAGGCCAATATAACAGGACATGGCTTCTTTTTAAAAAGTGCATTTGATTTGTGAATGTATTAATACCCTCAGAAGGAAATGCAAAGTGCTGCTGGAGGGGATTAAAATTCTAAATGCTTAAATCCAGCCAGGATGAAATCTAGCAGCGCTCATGTTTTTTCCAAAGCAAAAACTTCTTTGTCAAGCTGTCACAAATTAGTGATAAAAACCCAAGGAATCTGAGACAAAGCTAAGCTACGCAAGAAACTTTCTAAACTTATCAAATCACAATTGTTATGTTTTATATTTTCTATGCCTTGCTTTTTCCCCTTTAAGTATTACCATATAAATTTCTCATGCTGCGTTCACTCTGCTCAACATTACTACAGAACTTGAACTTTCCAAACATGTCAGTTATTAATGTAATTTATTAAAAATGTACACAAACACCCTTACACAATATCTTGGTAAAGAACTGTTTTTAATATTTAGCTGCCCGGTATTTATTTACATTAAAAAGTTTATTTTCACACAAGGTCCTTCCCTCCTCCAAGCAAGCAACAACCTTTTACTTTCGTAGAATAATTTTATAAAATTAGCTGGGTACAATTTTGATATAAGAGACAGCAGAGCAGAAAGCAACCTAAATAATTATTGAATTTGTTATTCCTTAATCTCAGGTGCAATTTTACAATCCCTGCATGCCAACATAAACACAGCTGCTGCCAAAACAGGAATTCCCCCTGCCGCCTTTGTGCTCTAGCAGCACTCACAGCCAGAGTCACACCAGAGCACTGGCTTTAGTTGAAAATTAACCTGGCTAAGCAGCAGCAGCAATAAATCAGCCTGCAGCCACCTCCCTTCCCCGGGCTGGCTCTCCTTGCCCCTCCACAGCAGCCTGAATTTGTGCCAGCTCAAGTCACCACCAAATCAAACCCACGACAAGGAGCAAATATTGGATTCCTCCCTCAACGCGCTTCCCTACCACCTTTCTCCTTTCAAGGGTCCTGCCTGAAGCAGTCCACCTTCCCCAAACTTCAGGGACAGGTCCCCAGTCCTCACATCCCTCCCCTCCACCAGTAGCAGCCACAGGCAGCTCAGACTGCAATTACATCCAATAAAAGAAATGACTGGTTTCCAGTTGACTCGGCCCCCTCCCCAGGCCACACCACGGCTGCCCCACTCCCCTGGCACCAAGGCAGGGAGAGGGGAAATCCGTCCCTTTTAGCAACAGCAGCTACTTAAGATCAGCTTAAGCTGATCACAAAAATGCACCCTGGGGCCAACATTTCATTAACACGGAGGTGACATCAGCTGGCAGAGCTGCTGAAAAATGCTGTTGTGTCCTCCCTCCTACCACCCTCGGCTGCTCACATCTCCCTTGCCTGGCACAAGCATCTCCACTAGTCAACAGCTCAAAGGGCTGACCTGGCTGAAAACTAACCTGGTTGGAAGAAAACCCATTTTTCAGTCAGATTAACTTCACCACCAAGATCACCCGTGCAAGCACAAAGAAGGGGTGGGAATACCCAGAAAGGCAGCTAGGGAATCAACACTTGGCCAAAAGGGCACTGCTGCAAAGTCTGATGCGGTTGGACCTCTTGACCACAGAGTTAAGGCAGCAGCTGATGTTTCTGGCTACGAGTGGCTCATGAATTTCCTACACGTGGGTTTGGCAGGGTTTAGTTTTAGGCAAGGACCAGTCCCCTTTGCCAAACCACCTGCTGACATGAGAACTCCTTCACATTTAAAGGAGANCTTGACCACAGAGTTAAGGCAGCAGCTGATGTTTCTGGCTACGAGTGGCTCATGAATTTCCTACACGTGGGTTTGGCAGGGTTTAGTTTTAGGCAAGGACCAGTCCCCTTTGCCAAACCACCTGCTGACATGAGAACTCCCTCACATTTAAAGGAGAGGGAAAAGGGGGGGGGGGCAAAAAACTCACCAAAAAACCTCAAACACATCCTAAACTTTCAAACAAGAAACCGCTTTCCATTCCAGCCACAAAACAGGTGGACTGCCCACTAACTCAAGAAGTTTTTAAATTTTGTGATTTCTTTTACCAGAAGTCTTGCATTGTCAATCGTTGGGAAAGACTCCAAGAAGCAGTACTACCTTTTGCAAAGGCAAACCTTTTATAGTGCAGACACGTTTGAATAGGAAAAATATGCAATACAGCAGCGAGCAAAATACACTGGATGGCTAAAAAAAGGAATCCTGGGTGTTTTCTGCATATTTGTTTGGGGTTTTGCACTTTGGCAGGACATCTCAGCTTATTACCTTGTGTAAGTGTCAAAAAACTCCAATCCAAAAATGAACATTTCAAAGGTAACACTGTTCTTAATTTAATATACTGTCCAGACAGGTCTATTTTAAGCTCGGGGATTCACAAAATTGGCAAGAGAAAGCCTTTGAAAAGGAACCAAACTGAATCAACACAAAAAGCAAAACAAGGAAACACAGAAAAGGCAGAACAATGAAGTAGGAATAGAAACTAAGAAAGGAAAAAGGAGTTGGAAGTTTTGAAATAACAGTAAAAAAAAGTATAAGGGAATTCAGGGACCTGAGGTTATAGAAAATTGACTAACAGCCTAATGACAAAATAGGGATTATTCTTTACGCCTACTATTTCACAATGAAGCCTTTGCACTGATTTTTCTGCTCAGTAGCCATGATTAACAATTAATGGCTGAATCCCTCATTATGTTTCACCAACAGGAAAGCAAGTTTCTGAGCTGAGGCTGACAATGAGCCTGCAATTGAGACGACTCATCCCATTACTGGCTTTTACGGCACTGGATATAGATGTCTGTTTTTATGTTGCTTAGTTACAGTGTACACAAGACCACATTAATGCGTATAACATGCAGAACTATGCCATTACCACCCTGCCATGTGTTGCACATGAAGCTTTTTGCTGTTCTGGCATGAAACTGAAAGTTAACTCTATCACTAGATTTCTGAGAAGGAAATACCAGCCTCGGATTAATATTCTAATCAAGGTTTATTAACCTGCACTGCATTTCTTCAACACACACTTGGACCTACTGTTACAAAACCAGGATTACTTTATCCTACTGTTCCATTCCTACAAAAAAAAATCAGATCAAAACACTTGATCTGTGTATTAAACCGGCTTACAGCAAGACAACCCAGTTAAACATTTGACTGAAATAGGAACTGTGACAGTATAGCTCACACATCTATTTTTCTGTATGAAGATGTTAGCTTTCTATCTTCGCTTCGTTTTCTACAAAAAACAGAACTTTAAATCAGGTGGATTAACATTTCCTATCAATTGCTTGATAATTAGTTCAGAGATGCCAAAAAAAGTTGAGAAGTACAGCAGTTTATTCTAATGCCAAAGTCATATCCCAGCCATAACTTTCCAATCTGCATGCAAGGCAATTTATATTCTAAAAAAGGGCCAACCTTTATAACTTAATTTTCCTGTCACTGGCTAAAGTAGTTTTTTGTAGCCTTACCTATGTCACCAAGGACATGTGTGTATGTGCATGCCACAAGCGGCACACTCCAACAGTATTAACTTTTCTCAGCAATGACCTACCTTTTCTGTGCAACGCTCAGCTGTACAAGTTACCGGTTTTCCTTTTATTAATTTTCACTCTAAGTGCCACTGGGATCTCGAGAAATATGCAATATAGCCAATGAGTATATTTATACAAATATCTCAGTTCAGTGAATTCTGGCACATGACACCTTGTAAGACAGAAGGAAAAAAACTGTTCCTTTATTGATCCTTCTCACCTAAAACTGATTGAGATATTTTGCATACTCATTTTTTGCAGATCCCCTGGCTCTTTGATTCACTCTGCTGCAGTCACTCCAGGATGTTCCTGTCATTTTGCAATGCAATTAACTTCACAAGAAAACAATCTGTGTCAAGGAAAAAAAGGCTCCACCTCACTTAGAAGAAGAACTTCTGACCTCACCCAGCTGGCGTGTATTTACGAAAGCTTGTTTCCTGTTGAGACAGCAGGACTGTCCAAGCAGAAGATTCACGACCATTCTGACATGCTTTTATCAGCAATGGAATAGCGATTACAAATGCAAAGCTTTTAAGGCTATTTGGTTCCTAAGGAATAAATTTTAACCAAAATGTTCTAATTCAGTCAGCAAAACAATGTTGCAGATAAAAAGGATACTGGAAAGTTCCCCATTTTTTTCTTGTCTAGACATCAAGCACTGCTTTAAGCATGAGTGTCGGCAAGGATCAAATTTAGCCTTGCTTTCAAGACTGGTACCTGTAACAAGCAAGCAGCCCTGAAAAAATGAGGTAATCAAGCACAGTAATCTGTTAAAATCACTTGATATGTCACCACCAACTGCTGTGAAGCTATTTGGTTCTGAATTACAGGAGATCAGCCATACCTTACCCAGTTTAATTTGCATTATTAAACTCCCATAGGTTTCAGATCAAAGCTGTGCCATGGCAAGTGGGGGACAGGTAATTGCTGTGTTGCTCAAGACCCACCACAGTGGGCTGGAGGTTCTCTAGGAGAAACAATGGAGCTACTTCTTTTAAGTTATGAAACCTTTCTTTCTGGAAACTGTGCATGATACTAGAAAACATTTCTAACACACTAAGACACTTTTCATTTAACCACATCCTAAAAAGATCGTATGTATTTTGTATTTCATCATTTGCTAATACCTTCTGGTCAAAGATCCATTATCATAACCTAAAAATACCATGCAAGTATCTAAGAAATACATTTGCTTCCATAAATTCTAAGTGTATCACATTACAGCATCAGGTTGAAACCGCTTGTTAGATCACTTCTAGCTATTTTAGCAAATTAAATCATAACTATTTTAGGATTTTGACTCTGGGCATAACCTGACATTAAAATTATTTGCTCTGAAGAACCACCATCAGATCAAATTAGAATCATGGAATCACAGCTTCATCCACAAAAACGGTAATACCAAGATTTTGTTTATATGAATAAACATCAGAAGAGTTGGACTTCTCCAGAGCGCAGGTGCACAGCCGACAGTTCAGCTCAGCAGCCCTCACTAAAGCAGATTCAAATATATTTTTACCTTCATTATTCTGCTGTTATGTCAGACATCAAAACCTCCACCTTGGATACACCTAACACCCCTGGACAATATATCCTTTCCTACCCTTCTAGCCTCCTCTGCTTCCCTGTGGTGTTTGAGCCAGGCAGCCGCACAGGTCCGGCTGAGGATGGTGACTCAGGCTCCGGTTACGTGCTGTGACACAAGCACAGCATGCCAGGTTTGGCACAATCGTTACTGCTGCCCTAGACCCTTCAAAACATTGTGAAACCACCTGAGAAATCTCTGCACAGAAAAATGACATTTTGTTCATCTTTTTAAGGCAATATAAGACTGCTTTCCCGAGGCAGATGCTCCCTTTATCCCTGCTGTGCAGTCCTGACCCTCCAGCAAAACGGGAAGCCCAAGATCATCCAGCTACAACAGATCCTACAGTATCTGTCTGCCTATTGTGAATATTTTATCAGTTCTCTGATCTGTTTCATCAAGCAGCAGCATGATGAACAGAGCCAAAGGAGATGAGGGCGTGCATGCAAGAAGGCAAATAATATCTCCCAAATCCCTGAGTTTGGAGTCTTAATTTCTTTTTCGGCAACAAAAATCTTAAGTATTTTACATGCTGCCAACTCAGTTGACACGCAAGCCTGCCACCAAGTTACAGAATACCTCTTTTCTTCTAACCAACAGGCTTTAGTTAGTTCTCCACTAGAAAGCACAACAATTTATTAAGGTACCTTCAAGTCAACAAAATTTAGCACAACAAAAACAAGTCATTCTTCACCGCTGAATACCAGAAATTTTTATACAAGTTTGAAAGGCATCTTCTGCATCTATTAAGGGGAAGGAAAATAACTGAAGCCTTACCTGCCCTGGAAGCTCCCACTGCTCAGAAAAATACGGTAACACATGCAGGAGCTCATTCTTACACACTGCAGGCACAGAGAAACATGTTTCCTACTTGATTTCACTTGTGAAAACAAATAGCCAAAGCTATCAAAATTTGGACTTTCAGAGAAGCAGGGGAGCAGACTACAGCTTTAACACATTCTTCAGCTGTTTGGCCAGGTGGAGCTCTGTGTTAGCAATGATGGCGCAGTCAATGCACGGACCACCACAAGCCCGGTGCTATCAGACATCAGCCACAAAGAAGCCACCTCTGGCTCAGGAAGCTCCCGAGACAGACGCAGCTGGCAGCTGTGAGAACACGCGTGGGAAATACCACGGGATAGCTGAGCCTCGCAGCCTTCCCACGTCATCCCAGTGGCTTCTAGCCACTGGACGTTGGGCAAGACAGACGCAGGCCAGTCAAGGCATTCCTAGGTTTTCATGTGGTCTGGAACAGGATCACAAGCGATGAGGCTTTTTAAGCTGAGGGCTGAGCAAATACTTACTCATTGGATTTGAAACCTGTTGCTGCCCTTATAGGAGCACTACTTCATGTTGTACTTTTATCTGGAAAGTTTAACACGGTGGTTTTCTGGAAAACACTACGCTGCAATGCAATAAGGGCTCAGCATTAGACACGGCAAACAACTTCTGCAGAGAAACACGTTTCTTAAAAACACAACTTCATTTCTTAACAGTTTCTAATCTTAAGGATTTTTAGCGACCTAGATTTTAAACAACATGAGATCATCTCAGTCCCTGAGGAATTACAAGATACAGATAAACTGTCTTTACAAAACTTAGAGGGAACACCTAAAAGCAGGCAAGAATATACTCCTTTGTTTTCTAACCATCTGTTCACAGACAAAACCTGTCTTCTTACCAGGGGTTCCAGTACAGCAATACAGCTTCTCACTGACAGCAGCAGGCGTTCAGCCTTACAGACCTTAGCAGCTCACAACTTGTCCACCGAGACAGAACAATTGAAAAAAGTTACTAAAGTCCTCAACGTAGGTAAATTCAGGTAATTTTTCCTTTTGCTCTAGCAATCCTCTTTGAAGGGTACATTGATCAATGGGATTAACAGACATGCTTACAAAATTTAATCTAGACCACAGCTTGGACGCAATTTATATCCACAAGCTATTCCATTTGTTGCTGCGTTAATGGCAGTCGCACATACACAGACGAGTGCCAAGTCTTACCACAAGAAGCAGCCCCAAACTGAAAACGTAATATCTACATGTTTTTCTATAATTCAAAGTTTGTACTGTTAGAAAAATCTGCACAATGCATTACATTGTGTCAGTTTTCCCCAAAGGGTGCAGGAAACAGATAAATATGCAGATACCAAGAAACTTTGTTGATACTGCTGAGGCTGAGAGGCAGTGTTAAAGGGGTAACTGTTAGTTCTTTGCTTGCTTACATCTCAGATGGAAACACCATTTCTTAAGGTTCTGCACAGCCCATACAGAAGCCTAGAAGTGGCTAAGAGGTAATGAAAAGCCTATGCAGCTGTACATGCCAACTCCAGTGTTTCAGTCAATATAAAGCTTACTGGCTCCTTGCTCTGCCTGTTCAACAGCCAAACTACTAACATGCAGATAATGCATTCCCTTTGCTATTAGTATATAAGTACTTTAGCATTCACACACATTTTATTTCAATCAGTCCTTGACAGTTAGTTACGTGAAGTCCAAAAGTCTGCACTTGTTCAGGAAAACAGATCTTCCCTAATTCAATCTACTCAGACTCTCTAAACCTGTCATTGAACTAATCTTCCATCCAGAAAGATCTAAGTCAATTTTTTAATTAAGGAGACCTCAAACTTCATTTGGAGATAAACAGGAAATGTTTAAGATAACTATTATAAACACTGAAATGAGATTTTTCTTTTTCTTTTCCTGAGTACTCAGACGTAGACAAATGCCAGCCTAAAAGACCAAGCACAAAGCAGATTCTCCCCCTTTCCATAAATATGAACATATTTCAATGCTTTTCACCACTTTGTCAAATATCTTTACCAACAATAATCACTCCAAGTAACGAATGCTTATCATTCTTAGCTTTTTTTAAAAGAATGTTCGTGTGACCCAGAAATTTCACACAAGAACTAGAAAAACATTAAAGAAATATTTATTTGATGTTAAATGGCACTGTAGGGTAAATGTTATATTGGCTGAATGTAGGTAGCTCCTTACTGTACACAATCATTCATTAGTCACTTTAAAATAACTTGCTTTAATGTAATAATTATGTTACAGTAACAACAACTCCAACTTATGACTTGCACATTGTCAAGTGGCTTGAAGAAACACTAAATATAGTTTAGTATAGTAACTTTTATGCAGGGCATGAGCTATTAAAAGAAACGTTTAAATACTCCTATTGAGTCACAGTAATGTCATGTGTACAGGGCCTGGGAAAACCTATTTGTATAAAAGAAGTTGTATTTAAAAAGTGGAAAACTCGTAAAGATAGTAAGTTAGCTTCTTGCATAAAAAAGATCTTTCTAAGGTGGTTTGTGGTCTCTTCCAGATTTCTAATTAGTCAGATCTGCTCGTCCCTGGTTTAAATTACTGTAACAGCCTAAGGGCAGATGGAGTGCCTCCCCTAGTAAGTACATCCCACCTATCTATCAGTCTTGATCTCCACCAGACCTAAACTTTCCAGACCAGTCAGCTAGAATAATTTTTAATCTGTATGGTACTCTGCTGATTGCACCTAAAAGATGAAAAAAGAAATTGATGGGAATAACATTAATAGTCCTGTCCCCAGAGGCTGGAAAGCCTAACTCGTGTAAAATTGTTAGACAGTCTAACAAGTGTCATTAATTACCAACCTGTTTTTCTGTAAGTAAACAGCATGATACAAACATCTCTGTGGACTCATTCCTCACACGAATTACTTAGCTATGTAGTTCAAATGCTTATTAGTGTATCATTTGAAAGCCTTTAATGACAATACCTCTGAACATTTATTTTCATTAGAGATGACTGCAACTATAGAGCACTTCCCGAGCTTCTAATCAAAATCTGTCTCCCTTTGTAATTTACAAAAGGGTATGAAAGCTACAAGACAAGCACTCAGATATCTGAAGAATTACTTTTGTTGACATCATACACATAGAACATAGGACTCTTCATTTCTGAGCCTAAAACACAGCTGATCTGCTAGAATGAGTATCTGCTTACGAAGCATCCCAAAGAGAGGCCTAAACACACCAGGAAGGTAGCACTTCACTTCTTCAAATCCGTGAGACGGCACGTACAAAAGCCTATTCCATGACTTCCATTCCACAGGGCACTATACCCAGACGAAGCACACAAGAAATGTGTATATGTGGAACAGAAGAACTGCTCTCAGTGGACATGAGCCTTGGTCCTCAAAACAGATGAGGGTTTAGAGGAATAAATACATAAATTCCCTTAAAAGCTATCTCAGCACATAGCCTCTAAGGAATCACAGGCCACCTGAAAATCACGAAGTTCAGAATGAAGGTTATTATTTTCTTTTCCACTTCCTCCCCCCTTAATTTTTTAAGCCTCACTAAAAGTTTCAAGATGTTTCCAATTGCTTAGGCTGGAGTTTGGACACAGCTCAAAATAAAGTCAGATTTGAGCTGGTTATTTTGTCTGACTAGCTGTGTATCTGTCATGGTCAAAATGCCAGTTTATTCTGATGTGTTAATTCAGCTCATGTGGAACTAATGATTGCCCAGTAAGCCATGCCTCCACTCCCCTGTGTGCCCCAGCCCTGCTTCTTGTGAATTATCTCTGACTAGATGCAAGATCCTTCACGATGACATGAGAACCAACACACACTGAGATTCACAGTTTGTTACTGCCCTGGGAAAGTTCTGATGCTGCCTCCCAATGAGAGGTTGTCTCAGTCGCCTGGCCCAGACACGGGACAGTCTCTCTGAAGCAGCCACAAAACTACAGGGACCAGTGCTTAAACTGCCAGTTTCCAATAAAAGGCAAAATATATTGCTTCATTTCCCCCTTCCCTCCAGGTTTATATAGACAAATAATTGATATTTTATAGGTTAATCGGAGCTTGAGTTGTTCCCCTGAGTAAAAATGCCTGCTTGCACACCTGCAACACTTCGAACAAATCTGTCAAATACATGAAGTACTCCATGGCAGATTGAATACTTGGCTTAAGGCATCCAACAACATCCACAAGACAACTGCTGCAAAATATTTAACACATCTATTAATTATTGTGGAATCCTGTTCCACTCAGCTAATCCCCTCTAATTAGTTTCCCATATATATTTCATAATTCTATACAATACTATCCATGCAGACTCAGAGGCTTCCCATAAATGCCATGCCTCTGCTTTAATGAAGCTCTTTCCCATCTTTTCTCATTTTTCATGCTAAAGAGTTACTTCTTGGATCCTAAGTCACATAGTTGTGGTACAAGGCCAAGGATGCCAGCCTTCGGAAGCTGGCTGTAAAAAAGGCAGTATCGTTCATACCTATGGCAAACTAAACAGGATAAATCCTGAACTATTTTAGAGTTAAACGCCCTTTTATTGAAGAGAACAAAACCATGGTAAAGACACATCACTTATGCATAACCACAGTTTGCTGGCGTTTGATAATGTGCCTGTTCTCCCCACCTCCCAATTAGGGTGAAAAAAGCTCTGAATGAGTGAAAAGAAAAGCAGTAGAAGATACCCCTTCCTAATACAATACCACAAAAAGCAACAGCCACTTAAAGATCACCCTGTGGAACAGCAGACATTACATCAAAAGGCAGATGTTCCAGAGAAGACAAATGGGAGTGGGCAGTCCGCGCAACGTCCCCGAGCACCCCAGGTGAGCCAGCAGAGATGTGGGGGGATGTGATGCCTCAACACAGATGCCCAAACTGCCCCTCCAAATACCACATCTCTTGTGGAGTGGCTTATTCACCAGCTAGATCTCCCAACAGCATACAGCGTCTTGAAATACATAACACTGCACCTCCTCAAGACATTTACCTAACCAGAAGAGTCCTTTTGACACAGGATTTGTCTCCTCATTCTCTCCAAGCATGAAAGGCTAATAAACGAGTTACCTCAACTCAATATAAACCCATGTCCGAAAGCAGTCAAACTGCAACAGTACCAGATGGGAAGCACACTGCAACTTTTTTTACTTTCTTTTACTTTCTTCTTCAATGTTACAAATTTGAAACGGTTCACTCCTGATTCTGGTACCCAGTACCAGAAACATTTGCCTCTACTAATATCGCCTGCAAGATCCTACTGAATGATGACTGTTGTGTCTCCCACGGGTTCTACAGTGCTTATCAAAACCACAGAAGGCAGCACTGCCCAAAATTTGAAAACCTCAGCCCTGATATTTGCAAGCAAAACCAATCACAAATGTTTCACTAAGTGATTTTACTTTGGGAAACAAAATAAGACCCTGCTGACTATCTGAATGCTTGGCTAGTACATGAAATGTAAGGAGGCTAGCAATATATATAATAGTCACCAATTAATTTTAATAGCACATTTGATACCACTTGAAACAAAATGTTTTTCAAGTTAACTATTGTAAAGTGAACCATTTCTCCTTAGACTGGTCTAATCATGCTCGATTTCTGGATTCAGTGCTGCAGGGCTGAGACATCCCTCTCACCTCCACAACGGGAAGAGCAGAGAAGCAGAAGCATTTCCAGAAATTATCTCTGACTCTATCAAATCAAAGTCTTCCCTAGACTGGGGGCTTTGACGGGCCTCAAAAACAGCTACTATTTAAAATCCTGTTTGTATCTAAGTGAACATCTAAGACAAGTGACTGATTTCAACCTCTTTACAGACAACAGGATATCCTGAAAGTCAGATAAAAGCATTGCGATGATGACCCAAAAAAATTAAAGGAAAACAGGTCTGGGGAAAACCATTGTTTGGTTGTGCACATGAGTACACTGCACTCTGGGAAACAAAAATAGCTTCACTGAGTTCCCACTGTTACAGCTCCTATACATACAGGTGATCATACATTGCAAAAGCCAACACAAACCTCCCGAGTTTTGTTTCCTCCCTTCCCAGCCCCAAATTTCATCCATAAACTAAGTTTCCTGAGTTTCATTAGAATTAATCTAGATTTACAGTGATGAAAATTATTTCAATGACATAAGCATTTTTCTTTAATGATTTTCTTTTTTGGAAAGCCACAAATATTAAGGTCAGCAACAAAAGAGTAAGTACCACCTTGTGCTAACAAGACTACATAAACCGACTCCTAAAAGGGTGAATTTGGTTCATTCAAAGCACTTATAAACACGAGGATATAATTTATATGTGAAAAAGGCAACAAGCATTGGTCAAAACTTTATGATTACACACACACTTCAGGGTCTTCTCACCTCTATTCAAAGAAAAGTTTGCATGTTCTTGTATGCATTCTTTACCCAACTAACTTAAGAGACTTTATTATTAAAAACCACTCTATAAGCAAAGACAGAACCAAGAAGGATGTGCTTGTATTTAACGCTGACTAAAACAGGAAAGAGAGAAACAGAGTTTAAATTTAATTTAAACTATTAATATTACGCTTAAAAAAACAAATGAGTCAGTGTCATTTTAAATAGTTTTTTTAAAAAAACAATTACAAGCAGTTGTCTGTATTTTAATGAAAGTTGAAAACTTCACTATTCCAGAGCCAGGCTGCTAAGGCACCAGCAGACAACCTGGCGAAGAAGTATGAGCAATAATCGTGCCACACCCTGAGAACCTCCATCATGAAACGACTGATAGCCACAGCTTCCATCGGGCTTCAGCTGCATTTAGTCAAAGGTCATTATGAACCTCCCAAACAATCCACAACTATAAACAGCTCTCCAGATTTAATTCTGATCTTTCACTTGAAGTAGAAAGCAGCCCAAGATGTTTATCCTACTCAGTACAATGCAGATTACTTGAAATTCCACTTGGGATTTGGAGCTGTGGGCCCAACACATGCAAAAGGGAATGCCAATAAACACTCCAACGATTAAAAAAAAAAAATCCATTAATTTGTATGAAATGAGAATGAAAGGACAGGAGGTTGGTTTGGAAGTCACGTGTTCTTTTATAGCAAAACAAACACCCTACTAAAAATCTACTACTTAGCCATTATTAGCTGACACACTTGACCCATTTTATATGTATGTAGGTCCCAAAGAAAATAAACATTATATTAAGGGAGCTATTGCCGTAGAAGCCATGAAAATATAAGCTCAGATATACTGAAAGTATAAACTTTCATGTTAAGTACACACTTTCAGATTAAGTTTTCACTAAAAGCAGAGAGGATTTTCCAGGGGAAAAAAATCTAGAACTCCACTAGAAACGCAGTAAAGTTACATTTGCATTTTTAGCACACGGAAGAGCTGCAGGCAGACTCTCCTGCATCTGTGCACAGATTTGTTTCCACAGAATCAGGATAAAGATCCTCCAAGACTCTGACATCTGGAAACCGATGGCAATCACACCTACATGACTTCTGTGACTTAAACAAAAATAACAGAGGATGCACACTCTGGAGTCTTCTTAAAGGTGAAAGAGAGTGAGAAATAGATCAAATAACTCAATATTAACACAGTAACACAGGAAACCAAAGTCACGAAAGCCCAGACAGGAAGCACACAATGCAAATAGCTCTGGGGGGGCCAAGGCCACCCTCTGAGGAACCCCCCCTTCTTCTCCTCCCCTGACCCCAGCGCTGACACTCCCCCAGCCCCAAGGGATCTTTGCTTTCCGTCCTCGCAGCCTGAAACCCGACACAAACCCCAACCACTGCCCCCACAGACGTGTGTCCCCAGCCCGGCTGCGCAGGACGTCGCGTTTCGGGTGACCCCCCCCCGGCACCCACACGGGCTCCGCAGGAGCACATCTCGGAGCTGACAGCACCCACGGAGGGGTCAGAGGAAGGCCGCGGTGCCAGAGAACACCGACGGACCCACGGCGGGCCGGGGCAGACACCCGCCCGGCCGCCCCGGGCCCTCGCCCCACTCGAAAACTGAGGACCAGAACCTTCCCGTTGCCTTTTTTGTTTTAAAAAAAAAAGTTTTCGAGCGATAAAGGCCTCTGCCCCCTCNAAGGCCTCTGCCCCCTCCCCTCCCCACCCCACCCCACCAGTTTCTTTCTGAGCTGACAGAAGTTCTTCTTCCCCAAAAAGCCCCACTCAGGACCGGCGCGGGAAGCCCCGCCGTGCCCGCTGCCTCCCCTCCCCACTCCGACCCGCGGCCGAGATTGCGGATGGCCTCCGCCCGCTCCCCGGCGGCGGGGAAAAGTGGGGCCACCGCCCGAGCTCCGGCCCAGCCGGGCCCACGGCCGCGGGACCCCGGCCCCGCCACCACCCACCTGCCGACGGTCTGGTTGGCCAGCTGCTTCATCCGGTTGAATTGCTTCTTCATGGCGGCGGCCGTTCCCCCCGCCTCCCGCCGGGCACCCGCTACTCCGCCGGCCCGGCCCGGCCTCCNNCCGGCCCGGCCCGGCCTCCCGCCTCCTCCCTGCTCGCGGCGGCGCCACCGGCCCCGCCCACACCGGAACCCTCCGCCGCTTCCGGCCCCGCCCACACCGTCACGTGCCCGCGGGAGGGAACAGCCGGGTCACCAAGGAGGGGCGGGGCGGCCGGAAACCCGGATGTTCCGTCCGGGGCCCGGATGTCGGGGGCTCTGCAGGGAGAGCAGTGAGGGGCGCTGCTGCGTCAGGAGTAGAAGCTCGGCAGGACTCGGTGCGCGGGGGACACCCCTCCCGGAGCGGGCAGCTCCGGGACCTACCGCTGTCCCACACCG
>VYXH01007651.1:218401-228621 GCA_013397275.1 Burhinus bistriatus | reverse complement strand
CGCTGTCCCACACCGTTATGGCCGAGCGTCGCCCCGAGACTACCGCTCCCGGCTTCCCTTGCGGTACCGCCGCCGTTTACCTGGGCGGTGTGATGCGGCCTACGCTCTCTCATTGGGCGCTGTGGAAATGGACAAGGCTGTGGACCAATCGCCGCCGAGCTCCTGCGGGCCGCCCTGCGGAGGCTGCCCAATGAGGGGCGGCGGGGGGCGGGCCGCAGGGGCGGTGGCGGCAGCGGCGGGCGGCTGAGGCTCGCGCGCTCCATGGCGGCCGCTGCCCGCGACTCCCTCGCCGCCGCCGGCCTCGACGAGGCAGACGAGGCGGTGCGGGGCACGTGCGAGGACGCGTCCGTCTGCAAACGGTAGCAGCGCCCGGCGCGGGGGGAGCGGAGGGGTGGAGCGGGCCGGGCCGGGCCCGGCCCCTCCGGCGTTCCCCTGCACCGGGCCGCGGCCCTGGGTCGGTGCTGGCGGGGGCGCGGGCGGGCAAGAGCGGGCGGGGAGGCGGCGAAGGACGGGCCGGCCCCTGGGAAGCCTGGGCTGGAGGAGAGGGGAGAGAGCCCCTTCTTTTCCCGGGTGCCGTCGTGCGTGGCGGAGCCGGTGTCCTTTGTCTACACCGGGGCCCGAGCGGCTGCAAGGGCTGACTGGCCCCGGGAACGCACACAACGCTGTACAGTGTATAGCAAGCTAAGCTGTACGTGGGGGAATAAACTTCAGAACGTGTTCAGAGCGCCCCTTTGGCAGGGTGGGTGTTTGCTCTGAAGGTGCGTTTCCCTTGGACTAACAGCTTTAGTCCTCAGCTTTGCCGTGAGCTTCCCCGGTCCTGTTGTTAGTCACCTGCCCAATTTTCAACTTAGAATTTGTTTGTAAAGCAGTGGGTTATACTTACAGTGGGGATCTGAAATTTTAGTGATGTTTGATGTCTCAGGAAAAAAACATCTTGATATTTTTCAGAAGTCGTTACTTCACCTCCTCTGGAGGATGGATGCTAGGAGGGTGGTAAATTTTTTTGCCCTGTTGTGCATGGGGATGAATTTAACTTCTGTTATTTCTGGCTTTTTGTTCTATCCTTTGTTATTGCTGTAGCAGCAAATTGTTGGGCGGTTTGTTTTGTTTTTGAGAGTTCACCTTTTCAAATTGGTTGTAAACTAGGAAGTTCTATTAGAATAGATTAGTCCTGTTGTCTGTGTTAAAGTGGTATGTAGAAGCTCTGGAATAAGTGCAAACAGCTCATAGTATCATGATATATAGAAGTAAGATGCGCTTTGTGTGCAGTGTGACGAACTTTAGACAACCAATTCCTCTGTTTGCTGGGTCCTCAAGTAGGAAATATCTGAGATTAGGGTCTTTGCTTGCAGAAGTTCATCAAATGGTGCATAGACCATTAAAAAGATGCTTGTTTAATATGGCAAGAGCCAACGTTTTTTACTAGACTTTCAATAACTTCTTAATTGCAATAGTTCTGTGCATTCAACAGGTTTTATAAACCTTGTCTGCATGTACACACCCAGGTCAGAGAGTGACCTTTTCAGCCTGTGTATCTTTTAGAGTAAATCTTGGTGGCCTTATTTCATAATGCTCTTATTTTTTTCCCCTCTGCTGGACAGGTTTGCTGTAAGTGTTGGCTACTGGAAGGACCCTTACATCCAGTATTTTGTGAGACAAGCCAAAGAGAGAAAAGCACCTGAAATCAATAGAGGCAAGTTGGCATGTGAACTTGAACGATGGCAGTGCGAATGTGTTCTTAACTGATCTTAAAGAGCACCTGGTAAAACCTCTGTATACTGGGTCTTACAGAGTGTAGGAAAGATGTAAAAGAATGAGACAAGTTTTCTTCACAGCAATCATTCCGTACTGTAGCTGATCTTTTAAATATTACTCTTCAAATCAAAACTCTTATCCTTTGCTTTCTGTATTCTGAATGGAATGTCTCTGTGTGCCTCAGCATGCAGTAAGCTCTACAAAGCAATCAGAAATGCTGATTTGACCCAAGACAGCGGGGTATGGGTATGTCTGCTCTGGTCTGCAAAAGTGTGCACACCAGCTAGAAGTATTCTGCTCAGTTTGAGGTGAAACTTGACTAAAACTTTTATTTACCCAAGGAATCCTGTTCTATCAGTGTGTCAGATTTCATTAGTAATAAAAACAGCCCCAAATCCCCTTAGGTATCTTATAAAGAATGCATTGTTCTTCCTAAGAAATACCATTTTTTTTAAATAGACTGCCTAAAAATCTTACTGAGTGTTAAACAACAAGTATTATATGAAAATACTATTTAAAAACAAACTTTTTTTTTTTGTTAACAGGCTATTATGCTCGTGTTCATGGAGTCAGTTATCTGATTCAAGCTTTTCTAAAGAAGACGGAATGCAACTGTCAAATTGTTAATCTTGGTGCTGGCATGGATACCCTGTTCTGGAGATTAAAGGTAATGATAGCCAAGAGTAGCAAACTTGGCTGAAGATTTGTGTGGACATTTGAAACACTCTTCCGTGAGGGCTTATCAGTGCTGCATTCTGTAGTACAACGCGGAGGCGGGCAGGGAGGCTGACTGTCCTGGCTGGTCTGCCTCAGTTCTCAGCTTGCTTAGAATTAGTTTAGGTACCTTTAAACTTCAGTGTCCAGAGGGGCTGCTATTTTCACTGGCTTTTACCAACAAGTGCGTGACACGAAGCTGACCTCTAGTGGGCTTTCAGGAACAGAGCTTGAACTCTCTGCTTTAAGCCTTAAGATTTCATTTTTTTATCCTATATTAAAATAGGAATAAGGTAGCAAAGTACAGGATTGTACAGGATCTATTTACATGTTTCTGAATTATTTATATACATTTGAGTGTATAAGTGTAAATATATATGTCGGTCTGTATGCATGCTTGTCATTCACAAAAATTCACATTATTCAGATATTATGTGATAGTATCATTCTGAGTGAATACACCTCTAAGTCATCTTGTCTTCTTACTAGTGCTTACCTTTGTAAATTTGGTTTCTGGAAGGAAGCCCAAGGAGGCCAGTCACATTTCACTTGGTCACAATTCATAGAATCGTTTAGGTTGGAGAAGACCTTCAAGATTATTGAGTCCAACTGTTAACCTAGCACTGCCAAGTCCACCACTAAAGTAATGAATTTATTCTGAGATGTGAAGCTTTTTTCTTACCTGCATTCCTTTGAAAACTATGTCAATACACATGGTTATTAACTTTCCTGTGACAATGATTTTAAAAGCTGAAGTGGGGCCTGTAATTCCAATTCTTTCGCCTTGTAAAGAGCAAGTGTAGTACAATTAATGTGTAGAAGATGGGACCCAGTTAACCGAGCACTTCAGTGTTCTGACTGCTGATTTAATCCACCGTTCAGAAATTCATGAGGTTGACAAGCTAGAACTAGCAGTACATATCCATCACAAAAGGATTGCTGCATAGGGAGAAACTTGGTTCAGCTTATCTATCAGGGTGTCAAATAGTGACAACATGAAATGAAGAGGTTTTCTCCTTTTTTTGTAGTAGAGGAATACTGATGCACTTGTAGTCTGGCTGTGGGTTTGAGGACAAATTGTGGAATGTGGTTACTTTCTGTGTTAACCTGTGCAAAATGTTTGCGATTCCTTTCCTAGAAGAATATACTGAAGATGCATGGTAAATGTCGTAATAGTTTCCTGTTGCTGTGCTCTTCTAGATCCTGGTAATATATTGTTGGAATACATGTTTCGGTGATCTAGTGTCTAGGATTGCTGCATTACATAAAATGTTAAATAATTTCCTTAATGCTTAGAGGACATTCTAATATCTGTCAACTACTTTTGTTGTTTTGGTTTATTTTTTAAGCTGTTGGACATTAAGTTATACCAGTGTGACAAATGCCAGTGTAAACTAAACAAAACTGTTTAGGACTTAAGGTTATATCTTCTTGTCATGTGCGTGTGAAACCTGAATGTCCCTAATTCTAGAGTCTTACTCCAATTCTCAGGATGAAAACCTCCTCCCTAGAAAATATTTTGAAGTGGATTTTCCAATGATAGTTGCAAGAAAAATACATAATATCAAGTAAGTATAGCGCTTGTGTTTAGCTATGTGAAACTGAATGTAATTCAGCAAAATGTCATGAATTTTAAGCTACAAATATTTCATCTCTCTTCTGAGAAACTCTTCGTGTGCTAGGAGTTTTCAGAGTAAAGGTTTCATTATGCAGGCAAGTCATGCATGTGACTGTGCAGACACTATTCCAAGTTGGACGAGTTGATATGTGGAAGCTTTAGGGAGGCAAGCAGACTTGATTCTTAATTATGTAAAATATAATGGGCAGGGGAAGCCTCACGATGATTAGAGGCGACTAAGTCGTCTTCTCTTGCTATTGATGACAGTAATAAATTCCCGAACTCGCATGTTCAGTTAGAGAGGTAGGATAGCTGATACTATACATGAATGTTCTCTTTGAATGAATACATTAAGGCTTATGGAGGATACTTGAGAGTGTCTGCGTTTTTCTTGAAAGATTACCTCAAAACTTGAGTCATTGGACATAAAATTCAAAGTCTAACTTGCAAACGTTTTTATTTCCAGTAGAGGGCAGAGGTATTCTCTTGTCTGTTTTTAACACAGACACGTGTGTATATATATATATGTGTTAAAAAAAAAAAAAAGAAAATTGTAAGCACACTGTTAAACAAGCTTAATAGCTCAGAGATGCTTCTTCCTTCTTCCCACAGATCAAAACCTCCCCTGTCAAAACCAATTATGGAATCCCATTCAGGGGACTCTCTTCTAATAGGTGAGTCATCTTAAAAATAAGTCAGCAATGTACTGCAGCACTTTTAAAACTTTTCTGATCATTTTGTTCTGCTATGTGGGCAGGCTTTTAATGTTTGAAATGCTGTTTGGACAGAGAATTGGGAGGAAAAAGAGGCTTTTTTCTTCTCTTACAGACTCCTGCCCATTTGTTCTGTGTCATGTTAGAAACATCTTCTCTTGAAGTGGTTTTATTCTGCCAGAAAGTTGTTGGGTTTTTTTCTTTTTCCCTTGTATGTAGCTTAAGTTATGTTTTCTGTCACAGAAAAGGAAAAATGCTACTGATAGTCATGTATACTGGTTTAAAATAGCTCTCGCTTTCCTCTGTCTTCTTACTGTCTCATTAAGAGCACAAGTCTTTACATTTAGCGGAGTCTTTACAGAAGAAATAAAGCCTGCAAAGTCCATTCTCAGGAGCCAGTGCCATTTGTTACGTTTTAGCATTAAGAGGATATTAGATTCAGGTGGTGGTGTGTGGTTGTACTGTCTTGGCTTATAGTCTCGTTATGTTTGTGTCAGGACTGTAGTTTGAAAACCTCTTTACTTCTGGAAAAAAACCTGGATTGAGTAGTGTTTTCAGTGCCTGATACTGCACTATAGTAGCTGCTTTGGACCCTTTAGGAAGAATAGTAATTAACTTCATCTATGATACCAATTCATTTGTGTTAGCAGATGCGATCCTAAAACAGAGGTAGCAGTGTTTTGTGTTCCCTGGTGTGACTACATTATAGGTGCTTTTAATAAGCACAGTTCTAGCTAAGGGTCTGCAGGGCTTGAAAGCGGCCTCCAAAGAGTGAGGATGAGTACGAAGAGTGAGGAGGTGTGCTTGTGCTGCCGATGGCAAGGTGTAGGTGCTTCACCCCAAGGTTCTTTTAGTGCTTTAACTTGGATCAGAGTACTGCCACACACTGACTTGATTGTGCATATTTACGCATATTACGCACGTTTTGTTGCTGCATATTAGAGGATCTTAACTTACCAACCTTTTCAATGTCTTCTGGATGGCAGAATTCTCCATTGTACATTCGGGTCTCAAAAGATGAAAGCCCAGTGCCCCATCTCAGAAAAAGGGCTCCTAAGTGCCACTGTATTCCAGCTAGGAGAGCTTCTTGTAACATATATCTTATATACAGTGAGATATGCTGCATAGGCAATGTTAAGAAGGCATTAATACAAGGTCAATCAGAAGGGTTTGATAGTATTTGTGTTACTGGACAGCTGCAGATACGTCTAGTACAGCAAAATAACTGGTGTATTGTACTCAAAAGCTATTAATTAGCAAGTCACAGCAGTCAACAGCAATTAATGTATCACTGTTTCAATGTATTGGCGTGGCTTATTTCTCTAAAGCTGTTTCACTTGTTCTTTCAAAGTGCTGTGTTTTAAATACTTTAGAGTAGCCATTTTACTGTAACCTGGCTGATGTAGGCTCTGCTACACTGAGCTCTATGGGATGTAGCATAACGTCCAGGTATTTGGAGATGGTGGAAATCTGTTGTGGAATCCCAGTTTGAACTGGCACTGGATAACCATGGGTCAGTTTGAGTGAAATCCATGTGGGAACTCTCATTTAAGGACACATGAATGGCACTGCTTCATGTGGAATTGCCACCAGAAGTGGCTGTGGACTAAGCAGACAAATCAAACAGTCAGATGAATAGAGATTTCTTACAGATCTAAAGGAACTTGGCAATGAATTAGCTGAGCTACTAACTGGTGTATACCCTCTCATTTTAAAACTGTCTTAGTACCTAAGAACTGGAAGGTGGCAGCTGTGACTCAAATGGGCTCCAGGAGAAATCCAGGGAACTACAAGCCAGTAGGACTGATGTCTCTACTGGACAAATTAGTAGAAACTCTTAACAGACAGACTTAGTGGAACACAGGAATAATATAATATGTTGAGAAAGAGTCAGCATGCCTTTTGTACAGGTAAGTTATGCCTCACAAACCTGTTGGAGTTCTCTATAGGAGTCAACAGATATATTGGAAAAGGACATCCAGTTAATATAATGTTTGAATTTAAAAAATGTGTTTTGACAGTGTCCCTAACCAAAGTTTGCTAAAGAAATTGTACGGGTGTTGTGGGGGGAAGGAACGGTTCTCAATAGATAAAGAGCTGGGGACGGAGGGCAGGTGTATGTTGTTAATTTTCGTTATGGAAGGAGATAGAGATTTGTGCTTAAGCATATATTGTTGTTCAACACTAAGAAATGATTGGGAAAATAGAGTGACTAGTAAGTGGCAGCTTGTTGGCAAGTCCAAACTCGTCAGAGTGGTAAAGTGATGCACATGGATAGAAAAAGTAGTTTGTGCCTCACATGTAAATGATAGGCTTCTGGCTGATTGTTGCAGCCTGCACACAAGATCTGGGTATTATAGTATATAGATATCTTAAAACATTGGCTCAGTAGTGGTCCAGAAATCCCAAATAAAATGTAAGTATTCTTAGAAAAAAAATTAAAAACAACATAGATGCCAGCATTAGTAGTATGTATTTGCCCTCTCTTTGTCTTTTCCCTAGGTAGCTGCTGCTGGCATCTGTGAGAGGCAGGGTACCATGCTAGGGGGTCCTTTGGTCTGACTTGCTGCAGCTGTCAGACTAATGCAATGTCCTGGGAATACCACCTGTCATAGGGATTGTAGTGGGGAATAATGAAGCAGCATTTCCAGGTAGGGAGGTGTTACTCATTTTTGTGGTTTTCAGGGTGGGGCTATTTACTAGGATTTTAGCATCTTGAGGCGGGAGGTTGTCCAGTCCTATCCCGTTCTCTGTCCCCCCCCCAATCAGTTCCACGCTGCTGTCTCATGTATACCAGGAGTAATTTGGTTAGATGTTTTGGAGTTTGATTTTTGAGTGGTTATAATATCAATTGACATGACTCTTGTTCTCTTACTGCTTTTCTTCTTGCACTAAAAGTTTTCATTTCATGAAGCTAGTGCTAATAGACAACTTTATTGGCTTCAGGGCAACATTTGCTTTCTCCTTGCCCTTTAGACAAAGCAATGACAGCATGGCTTGTGATTCAAGTATAGATATTTGTGGCCTCTGCTCTTGAATGCAGCAAGATGACACTTGTCATTGAACAGCTTTGTTGTTTCCTAGGGAATGTTAGATCTCCAGGGGAAAGCAGTGAATTTGTGCAGTAATTTGACATTGCTGTGGCAATATCAGGTTAAATTGTTTTCAAAGTTCAGTGGCACTATCTGTTTTATGGGGCAGTTGATAGTGTTGGGAAGTTAATACTCCAACTTTGCTACCTTGCAAGTGCAAATTACACTTCAGTGAACTATTATGTTTCAGTGCAACTTACACACTTTCTGGCCCTGTCTAGTCCAGCTTTGGGAGTTGGTTGTTTTACCTTCTTTTTCCCTACAATTCCAAACTGGCTTGTGACCCAACACACATGTGGGAGTGTTGCTGTCTTGGTGACTTGCATGCCTTGCGTTGGGAATGATCCTGCGCTTATAAGACAAACGAAATGTCTTTGTGTTTTGACACATACCTGGTTCTGATGTAGTTAACAAACAACCTGAGTGAGACCAATACTGTATCATGCCTTTGAGCCACCGGAATAAGTTGTATGGGCTGGTTGGTTGTAAAGCTGCCAAAGATACCTTAGGATGAAAATCCTAATAAAATCTGTTTGAGTCAATAGTATCCCGCCTGCTGTCTCTTGGAAAACCTCCAGGAAATTGTTTCACTAATCTGAGAAGAGAGTAAGAAAAGAAAACTCTGAATTCTTGTAGCAGAGGAAACACTGTGCTTTGTGAGCCTGTGATTCTATAATGCTGCTTCAGCAAATGGATTAAGGTAGCGGGTGAGTGCCTGAGGGCCACCATAAAACAGAGCATTTACGTGCTGCTAGAATGTTTCTGTGAAGAAAAAATTTATTGCAGTGAGGTCAAAAGGCAAATCTAAGCAACTCCTGCTACCATTCGGTTTCTGTAATGATGTCTAAATTCGAACCGCTTGTATTGTTACTTCTATGCCAAAAGTCATGGAAAATACACGTACAAGTGCTGTGATCAGAGCAAAATGTTTTCTGTTGCATTATGCGTGGATAACAGAAGCATGCAGCTAGGCTGAGAGAGTCTGCGTTGGGTAGATGGGGTGGGCTGGAGTGGTGGGGGCCATTTTCTTCTTCCCTCTGCCCTCCCTTCTGTTTCTCAAATGAAATCTGGTGTTTGTCAAGCCTTCATTTCAGACAAGTGGAAGAGAGAAACTTTGTACATAGCTGAATGCACTGAGTGTGAGCATCACAAGGAAAATGGAAAGGTGGCTTTGTGCTGTAGAAAAGCACATCATGACCAAACGACTTTGCTAAAAAACAACATGAAATACTGGCCTCTGGATGGGAATTAGTGCTTGGAATATGGGATTTTCAATGGATTAAGCCACCAAATGTTGCTGGCTATGCCAGCGTTAGAACAGCTGGCCTGAGTCACAACAAGGTGGCCCGATTTATTTGAAAACTGCCAGAAGAGTGAAGCTTATAAGCAAGACAACAAAAAGTTAATCATCGAAAGTAAACCCTTTCAGATTAAGTATTTTGGCTTCTAGGGGCGGTTTCTTCTCCAGCAGACAGTGCACGTGTCCAGTGTGATCATGCAATTAGGAAGCCTTTCCCACTCTCAGACTGCATTTCTTTCTGCCTGGTTCTTGTAGCACTGGTTTTTGTCTTAGTGCAGTGTGGGTGGTGGTCTCCAGCCTGGCCAGGAGGGAAGGGGAAGGTGGCAGCGCTCCTGGCAGTGGCAGAGAGCTCATGGAGCATGCAGGGCTATTGGCTGTGGGGAGGTCACAGTGAGAGACACCGTTGGAAGAGTGAGATTACAGTAAGGAAAAAAAAAAAAAGTTTGTTTTTTTTTTTTAACACCAAAAAAATTGCTTCAGTTAAAAGAAACTTCTTCATAAGAAGAAATCAGTGGAGACCATGTGACTCTGCTACTGAGCTGAAACTTGCTTTTTCTTTTTCAGTTGCTCTGTAGATAGACAGGTATTCTAAAACACATTTGCACCAACACTGTTTGGTCAGGGTGGCAGCATATTTGCAAATTTTCATACTTAGAGCATCAAACTCTGCAATAAAGTAGAAATTTATGCCAGACCATGAACGAGCAGCACATTATTTTCTGGGGTGTTTATGGCTGTACTTAGACTCTTACCTTCAGGCTGGGAACAATGGCAATTCCGCCTATCGTCAGCTGCCATTGCCTTGCAATAAGTGAGTGTCTCTCATCTATGTGTGAAGTGATAGTGCAGTTGTCAGTCTGATTTTCAAATCTTGAAGTTGTTTGCCTAGTTAAGTATGATCTTTTCATCCCTTTGACTTATTTGTAAAATGATTTTTTTAATGCCATGTATAGGCCAAAGGTGGAAGCTAGCAGAAAATCTTAAAAGAGAATTTGGAAGAGGCTTAGCTTAAACTCTTCCCCCCCCCC
>VYXH01007651.1:171465-218369 GCA_013397275.1 Burhinus bistriatus | reverse complement strand
CCCTTTTTTTTTTCCTTTTGCCCCTCTCTTTGCGTTTTAAAGTTGACTAGTGTAAATTTCATATTTTTCCCTAAGATTTCCTTCAAAATAAAAGTAATGATCATATATGTTGAAATATATGAATTATGGAGATATTTAATGAGGTGCTTTCATATATGTTTAAAACGTACAATTTTTAGCAATTGTATCAGCTTGTGTATAATGTGTGTGCAGCTCTGCCTCGGTACTATCTGTGGTTGTGTTTGCCAACAACCATCAATGGAGAGTCGAGGGAAGTTGGCAGGAAAATGTGTGGAGGAGCAAGTACATTCTGTTTGAATGGACCAGAGAAGGAGAACCAGACAGCCCGAATACTGGAAATGGAAGTAAAATGATTGCATTTGGAGTAAAAGGCTTTTGAAGTGAGGAAGACAATCCATTCCTCATCAGCTTTCTTGGCCTTTTAAAAGTTTCTGCTGCAAGAAGTCCTCTATTAAGGCTCTAAGTATTCTCGGCTTTAAAGTTTAAAGAATGTTTCCACTAAGCCAAATCCCCCTTAAAGAAACCTGTTCTAGTTTGGTGTTTGGGATTTTATTTTTTTTCAATAGATAACTTGGAATAACCAGGCTATGGCTATATGGCTGTTTGTTTTCACTTTTCGACAACCCCCATCTCCAAAACCAACCATGCTGGGCTGCAGGTTGCTTCCTTTGGCCGTCCCCTCTCCCACCGTGTCAAGGCGTAACAGAAATTCTGTGGGGTTTGCTCGTGTGTATACAGGCTTATTAAAAACAATGTTAGTAATTTTGCTGAAATTTGAACCATTTTGAAGGGCAGTTTTGCAGCCTAAAGTTTGAAAGGTTTTGCTCTTTCCTGCTTTAGTGGTAAAAATGCTTGAATCAACGTGATGTGAGCAAGAGACATTTACTTCCACCTCTGAAGTTTTTGTACTGCTTCTGTTGCTGGATCAGTTAAACTTTTGTAGTTTATTTCTGATTATAATTAACATTCCAGTATGTACAAGTCAATGAAGCTGGACAAGAAGATTGCATTAATTTCATACTAATTGTGGTGACTGACACTTACTGTGCTGTATCTCCAGACAGCAAACCAATCGCTATATAAATACTTTCCTCTGTGTGGTGGGGTTTTTTGTGTGGCTTTTCTTGATGCCATTATCATGGCCTTGATACAATAACTTAAATAGAAGGGTGTGGGAAGTAGTAAAGCTATTACAGAACATGCACATGGAAAAAAGCCTTGACTCAAAATGTTGATTCATTTGCCGCACAACTTTTTTTTTCTTTTTTTCTTTTTTTTTTTTTCTTTTTTCCCCTGCAACTCTCTGTATGAAATGTGCTGGTTTCTGTATCTGTTCAGAAATGTCATTGGAAAGACAGCTATTGTCACCTGCAAGTGCCATTTTCAAACAGTTGGTAACTTCAAAACTAAATGGAGGTACATATTCCAGAATGTTTGAAGCACTGCTTAATTTAATAAAAACCTTTTTTTTTTTTTTTTTTTTTCTTTTCCCTCTCCTGAAACAGAAAACCCTTTTCATCCTATCTCTTCAGTCACTTGGCTTCTCTTTCTCTCTTCACCTAGCTCTTGACATTTGTTCCCATTTTACCATTCAGGAGCTGTGTCTGTCTTCAGCAGGATCCCAAATGAAGCTGCTGAGAACTTGCTTCCAGAACTTGCTACCCCAGACAGATATTGACTGGCCATTACAAGACCACTTTAAATTCCTACTCTGGGTTTTTTTCACTGTTTAGCTTATGTATTTTGCTGCTTGCTCTGTCGCACTCATATGGTAAGAGTGGAAAATTATGTGCTATTCTGTCCTAATGACTTCGCTCTAGTAAAGCTAAAGTGCGAAAGAGCAATCTGATAGATTCCCGCAGAACTTTATGTCTTTAAGTGGGTTTGATACAGCACTTGTAAAATGCTTTCTATGGGGACTGGGCTCATCTAGTTGAATTGATTGCAACTGGTTGTCAGAATTATTGATAGCAAGATGCTCATGTTGCTGCTGGCTTCCTTACAGTTTTGCTAGTATGGCAGAGTGTCTTTTGACTTTAGTAGTTGTTCCTCCTTCATGTTGGAAAACATTTACAGGAGCTTGCTGTCTGTTGTATCCCAGGATGAATATTTGTTTCTCAGAATACCTTTTCTAATTTGACTCCACACTTAAATACCATTGCTAGATCATATGAAAAGGCTAAATGATAACTTTTTTTGGTCCCCAAATCTGTGTCTGATACCCAGATATATTATATAGCTATATGTATTGTTAATTTATATAGCTATATCGATTGTTAATATTTGGAACATTGTTACTCTTAAATTAGTTTTTCAGAAATTGATGTATTTTTTTTTAATGTACTTCCTTATGTACATACGTTGGGTCATCTAAAAAGACACTATAAACAAAAGAGAAAAACCCTGCCTTTAATTTTCGCATTATTTCTTGTCTCTGCATTCTGTGAAACCATGGTAACGAATGGGATAACCTATCTGCATTAGAGTGGCTGCGGAGTGAAAGATTAGGCTTGTTGCAGAGTCTGATGCTAATATATCACCACCTGTAAGCCACAACAATCAGGTATAAGAGAAATTAATGTTTTAAAAAGAAGAGTTTGCTGTTAATTGTTAGGTATAACAGAACAAACTTTGACTTAGAATTCATATGTTCCCATGTATTTTTTTTTAATTTGTAATTTCAGCATCCTGGTTATATGTAACCATTAGTCTCTCAATTTTAAACTTGCAGATTCTCACAGCCTAGACTCCAGTCGATATTCCTTAGTAGGAGCAGATCTCCGTTTCTCATCAGATCTGGAGGAAAAGCTAAAGAAACATAACCTGGATACACAGTAAGATTTTTTTTTTTTAACTATTTTTTTCATCGGGGCTTGTGGAAGCGCAGTGGTGAGAGTAAAGTCAGGCTTGGGCATACAGTATGTGCATCCAGTGCTCATTATGCTATTTCCATGGTTACCTTTTCCTGAGCCCTTTGAGCAGAAGGAATTGTTCAGACACCTCATGCAGCCTCACTGAGCCAAGCAGGCTGGCATTGCCGTGACTGCTTTGTAGTTCCAAGTCTGAAGCAAGGTTGTTCCTTGCATAGCCTACTCTGCAAACTGCGTTTTCGTCCTTCCTGAGAAGATCAAACATTACAGAACTATTTGCTTCTTGTTCTTAAAACACTGGAGGGAATGAAGTCTGGCTTTCTGTGAATGTTTTTCTGGTGATCGGTTCTCTTTGGGCTATATGATCCTTTCACACAAGTTAAAGCTCTTGTTGCAGGGCAGGCAGCTGTGATTCCTTCTCCCTTTCCGCACCCATCCCTTGCCCTGGAGGGGATGGGTTCCCGCAGCAGCCATTTTCTGCCTCAGAGCTCACGCGAGTTTTCTTTCTCCTTCATGAATTTAAGTCTTTTAGACATTTCTAAGAGTTACCCCTTGCTTGAGTTTGGTTGAAATTTAGTTAATAGAATCGTAAGTTATTCAAGGGAAATCTCTAAAAGTAGAGATGTATCAAAATGTCATAAATTGTTCTTTTTAAGAGTTGGTTCAGTTGCATTTAGTTTTAGTACTGACTGACGGGCAGCGCCTAGATCAGTGAACATCTTTCACCCCTATTGTAATGGCTGTATGAGTCAAGATTTCTGTGAGCTTAGCTGGTAAAATGAAGGATAATTCTGTCAATGTTAAATTATTTCAGAGTTTTATCTTTGTAATTATTTTCTGTTGCCTCTACTTAAAACACCTATTGTTCCCTGGACCTTTTGGTAAAGTGATTACCATGGAGTCCTTTGAGAACTTAACTCTGGGAGCTAATATCTGGGATTTTATTGTTCAAATGTTAGGCTTCTGGAGGGGACAGGATTTAAGTTTTTAGAGTGGATGATGGACATACCTTTCAAATATAAGATATATAAATAGCGGCTATCTGGCTGGGTGGGAGAGAGCATATGGGTAAGCAGAATGCATCAAATTGCCATTTAAATCTTTACACTTCCATCTCCTGAAATCTTGCCTTGCTTGCCTACATTACTGCTCCTTGTGGAATTTCTCCTGCTTCTAGTGACTTTTCTTTCCTGTTCATTTTAGCAATTAAAAGAAAACTCCATAATTCTAAGAAAAATTACTTGTGTAGATGTCTATTTTTGGCGTTTTGTGGATGGAGGGGGAAGAGGCAAAGTGCAAACTATAGATTGCGTTTGTTAGATAATAATATGTGAAGCTTATTTTACAGATATTGAACAAATTTGTCTAATTAAAATTCTTCTTAGAACTTTTTTAAAGAGAAAACATTTTTTTTCAATTTGTGTTCCTAATTTTGCTGATCTCTAAAGGAGTGCAGATTGTGTCTATAGGGTACAGTTCTTCCGGAAAATGAATTTTAATATGCACTTCAGTTCATGCTATCACAGTTCAGAGAAGACTTGCAGAATACACATGCTTCTGTGTTCATAGTATGGCTGACTTAGGGGAGATTGTTTCCTAATATCTCTGGTTTGTAACCATGGGAGTCCCCTGTCGACTGCCAGAAAACCCAGTTCTAGTCAACTTGATGAAGTGATTTAATTCAGTCTGAAATGTCTAGTTCCTAAAAAGGGTAGCTCTTTTAAGAACTTTTGGGGACATGAAATTACTTGCTTGCTAATAATTCTTTATAGATTTTCTTGTTCTTTCGCTAGAAATAGTTCTCTTGTTTTTTTGTTTTAAAGTTTGCCAACGCTTCTGGTAGCGGAGTGTGTACTGGTTTATATGACACCGCAGCAATCTGCAAATCTTTTAAAGTGGGCAGCAAGCACTTTTCCAGTGGCGATGTTTATAAATTATGAGCAGGTAAAACAAAAATGGCATTTTTAGACCTGCATTATTGTCATAAAAATTGCTCTCAAAAGTGGGAGTTCTGCTTGTAAAATAAGTGGGCCGTATCCTTTTGTATAGACAGCAGTTTCTGCTGAATTTCTTTAGTAATGTGTTTTATTTTATAGATCTGTTACCTTATTGTAAAGAGTATTTAGCTGTTCTGAAAGACAGTTGCTGGACTATATTGAACCAAAAGAACTGAGGCTTAGTCCGTATGTGGAGAAAACTATAGAACATTGGTTTAGATAAGACAGAGGAAAAAGAAATGATGCTGAATGTTGGATATGAGTGTATAACATTACATAAGTACCTCTCTGTTCTCTGACAAAATGGAGCAAAAGCCACATCAGCATGAACTTAGCTTCTCTGTATGGAAGTAAAATGCTGCCTCGGGGGAACTAGGTGGCTTCAGGAATTATTAACAGGATCTTCCAAGCTGTAAATCACTGCTAGGGAGCTGAACTAAGCTGCTGACAACTTAAAGCAGAGTCACTTTTCAGTGCCCAGTGCAGAGTCCCTGTGTCTGCAAGGGCAGTAGCATTGTCACTATTAAACTGGCACTCAGCTCCTCAGTGTGGGGTAGCTGAGGAGGCTGTGGCAGTGGGAAATGACACCTGGTGTAAGAAGCTGTGAAACTTACTTTAATGTTATCCTGTACGTTTTATGACATAGACAATTCGAGAGTTTAACCAAGTTACTGCTTTTCACTGCGATTACATTCTTTTCGGAAGGGGGAACACTTTTGTCTCATTCTCTACCTGAGGTGAATATGACGGACAGGTTTGGACAGATCATGATTGAGAACTTGCAGAGACGACAGTGTAACCTGGCTGGAGTGGAAGTCTGCAGATCCTTAGACTCTCAGGTAAAGGGACGCAGAGCTCTAGGGGTGTTTGATATTAAACTTAATTAATCTGTCTGCAAGTCCTGCCTCTGTGTGTGCACTGTAAGGCTCAGAGCAGTGACCAAAGAAGGTTTGGGGTGGGGCAGCTGCTACCTGCTGAAACCCTTTCCTATCCATGTTACAGTGGTTCCCTGTTACTAGTGCCATGGTTGCTCGATATCACTTAATTTTTTACAAAAACTGCAGCAGATCAGAGCACAGCTCCATCTAGCCCACTGTCCTCTCTGTGCAGAGGTTAGCAGATGCTTAGAAAAAGGTAGGAGCGCTCTTCAAAGAACAGGTCAAGCAGATGGCCTGCAAAATCCTTAGGGGGAAAAACTGTTCTCTGGTATTTTTCCTCAAGTCCTCTGAAAACTGTGCTGCTTGTTTATTTTACAGAAGGAACGATTGCTGTTAAATGGCTGGGAAACAGCACATGCCATTGATATGATGAAAGTGTACAGCTTTTTGCCACAGGCTGATGTCAAAAGGTATTACTGATAGATTGCTTGCGGCCAAAAGTCATCTTCAGATGCCATTTCCAAGGTAGTTCATGCCAATATGTAGTATGGGATGCCCTAGTATAACAGAGAGGAGGCTGCGTGCAGATGCTAGGTAGGTAGACAGAATGCGCCTGAGTCCAAAGCTCGGCAGAGCCTTAAGGATAGTGCCTGGAGCAACATTAATGATCCAGGGGGTTATTGGTGCCAGAAGCAGACTGGCAGTGGTGATGATTTATTTGAGTGCGATATAAAGCATCTCATGACAGAAATTTGCAGATAAAAGATGCTACAGAAATTATGTGTTGAGTTTTTACAGTACCTAAGATGTTTCTTGGGAACATCCAGCCTCCACAACACTAGATAAGTGGAGCAGAGTCCTAAAATACGCTCAGAACAGGCAGCCACTTTTCATGTCCCCAAGGGAGATGACATCCAGGTGTTTGCTCCAGTCTTGTAGGCCTAGGTGAGATTACTTACCCATTTGCTTTTTTGCTACAAGTGGGTGGAAAATGGCCAGTCCTGATCTTCCCTCCCTTCTTCCTTGGCAGCATATTTAGGTAATGAGCCATGGCAGGGCAGTAATTTAGTGCGATGACCTATTGTACTATGCAAGCAAAGAGGGAGAGAGAGGAGAGGTGTACCCAACAGCATGGTGTGACTGTCTCTCAACAGATGGATGCATCTTCCCTTCATACCATCTTCATGAGCTAGGCTGCTGGGTCTGTAGACAGAGCTTAGTACATAGAGGATATAACTAAAGGCTGTTATACCAGTCAGTAATCTGCATGGATTTTGTTAATATTTTTGCATTAAAGAAAAGCTAAAAAGGGGGAAACTTTTTAATGAGTAACTTCTGAAGTATATAATATGAAGTGTGAATTGCTATGAGTCATTCAGTAACTATAGTTTGAATTAGCTGAACGAGTTACCTTGGTCAAAATAAGTGTTCACATATGGGGATTTCTCAAACCATGGAATTGAACAGGTGAGACTGAAAATCATAGGTTGTTTAAATAGGAACAACAACTGTGTGATTGTGCCATATGGCACTTGTGGAGAGACATAGCTTGTACTTTTTTTGCAGCGTTTTTGACTACCTTAGATCTGTTCCTTCCACTTGTTCCAAATGCCAAGAAATAGGTTACGTAAACTCTGTCCTTCAGTATTAATGAGGAAAATAATGCTTTCTATTTATAAAGATCTTTACAAAAGTGTTCTTCTGCAGCACTTGCACATCTGTGAGTGTATTTAGGAACTTTTACCCCTCAACCTCTTTTGATCTTCAGTAGCAGCCCTTCCAAATATTTAGCATGGAAAATAAACACTCTGATATTCAAGTAATCTACAGTGAGGGAGAGGAGTGTGCGAGGTTAAACTTTTTAAAGCAAGCACAGCTTGGCAGAAGTTCTCCCATTTGTTTGGTTGAAGATATTCAAAGATCTTACTTTAAGAATCCTAGGTAGGAACCATTTTAGGAAGAAAATCCTCAGATCTTATATGTACCATTTGGTTTGTGCTTCATCATGAGCTCCTGTGGGAGACTTGTTAGAAGCTGTACTGGTGTACCCATCACTCTTCCAAGACATAATACGGACTTGTTGTGATTGTCTGGAGAAAATACTATCTTCAACTGTTCACTGTAATCCTTTGATAAAGATAAATCTCCTTCCAGCTGTACTTCCTTCAGGCTGTACTATTGTGTCTACTTAAATCCAGCAAGACCAGATACATGCAGTAAAAGGGGTTAGAAGAGAAATACTGGTATTTGTGAGAAGTTACACAGGTTAGTCCTGGAACACGAAAGTCCAGGGATGAGAAGTTGAAAACATCAGTGGGTCATTTGTTTCATACATTGACAACAAAGACTAGGAGTAGTGGTGGTATCTTCATTATGGACGAATACCTGTATTTGCTAGAAAGGCAACTGCCTTATTTGCTGTAGTTTTCACTGCTATGGAGTGAAGAAGAGTACATTAAAAACTGTACTGAGACTGCAGCTTGAATCACAATTTTTATTTTATTCCTACAGAATAGAAGGACTTGAATTCCTAGATGAAAAGGAACTGTTTGAACAACTAATGCAGCACTACTGCATCTGCTGGGCTTCAAAGGACAGCAGTAATCTGGGTAATGTGTTCCAACATCTAGGAGGCGACGCTTCACATTGAAATCTTATGTGGAAAGAGAGGGACTATATACACCAGGTGTATGATAGAAGTATCCTGTCGCAGGAGTGGGGTCTGCTTCCCTGTCGTTGTTGGGGCTGTGAACACCTCCCTGGTGGTGTCTCGCGACTGTTTCTCCACAGCCTTTTGAGGGTTTGTATATCCATGTGAATTGCCCAACAGGAAGGCTGTCCAGTACAGGGGAGTTAGAATTTTTACACCGGAAGATGCCGTATGGGTTACTTTAAATAACTGCCTGCTTCATACTATTGGTGCTAACTGAAAGATTTACAAATCCTATGCATGTGAAGTGCCATATGGGCACACTGTATATGAAATCACAGTGTCCTGACAACATAAACATAAAAATAAATTTGTATTACTTAGCCCAGTCTTCTTCTGCACTGTCCTCATTTACATCCATCTGAGACTTAAGTTTTCCACGCTGCTTTCTCCTGGGGGAAAAAATTCCCTCCGAATTAACTCTTTTAAATGTTCCTTTTGTCTTAAAATTATGCCTGTCCTAGACTGGAATTTCTTTGAAACAGAGAGACTTGATTTACGCTTTATGTAGCATTATGTATGTTGCTGCTGCTTAAGAAATAATAAAATCAGAAGAATTGTGGTTTGGGTGAAGGATGGATGTCTACAGCCATTATTTGTCCAAATTAGAAAAACAACTATGTTGCAGACACAGTTTATATCTTTTTCTGTCTGCAATTTCAGGAACTTTAGTCTTTCCACAAAACTTCTGTGGCTGCTAGTTTAACTTTTTCCTCCCCTTCTTCTCTGCCCTTCCCTTGCTCCTGACAAAGCAGTATTCAAGAACAAACTTTATTTGCTGTGCCTTAGCAGATGTGAATCTGAAATTGTGCATATGTTTCAGCCAGACTGAGTAGCAAAGCATCTGATACAGGTAGATCTTCAATACCCTGTTGCTGCTGCTGTAACAGAGATGCTAGCTTGTGGCGTCTGCTGAATCCTACAACTTTGACAGTTTTGAGCTGCAGAACACACATTTTCTATTTGATTTCTTATGGCTAAAAAGTGATGTGTAATACAGAACTTATTTCTAGAGGAGCTAAGGCCAAAAAGTTCACCTGTTCATAGCAGCCCATATTCCTGGGATCTCCAGCATTATTCTTTGCTGTGATTAGAGAAGTATTTAGGACAATTTTGGGTAGTGAGGTTAAGTGACACAACGTATCTTAGAAGTCAAAAAAGACATCCCAAAGGAGATAATCAAATGTATAATGCATGGATATACCTTAATATAAAGCAGGTTTTCTTTATCCAGAGTGAATTTGCTACTCTTATTAATGGTACTTTCCTAGCTTTCTGTTTTTAATTTCATGGGCAGACCCTTAGTTCAGCAGCAGCCCCTGTGTTGTTCCTTCTGCCATGAATAACTTTGGTACTCCTTCAGATTGGCTTATTCAAATTAATTACTGCTTTGCAATCAAGAAAGGGTTAACCAATTATAGATCACCCTGTTTCCTAATTTTCTGCCACTAAATGCTTTACAATTAAGTTTAAAAAAATAAAAAAAATTCTCAAAGCATCCTTCTTCCTGTGTCTAACTGTCCTAGGAGTAGTGAAGTACAGGTAGTGTTAAAAATAAATGCTTGTTTCTCACCCCTACCCCCCTTTCTTTTCAAACAGGTCTTGCAAACATCACATTCTAATGTGTTTACTGGAGGGAAGCCGTGGGCCCAGAAGCCACAGCAACTGCCTTCTACTTGAGACAAGATCACAGAAATTATGGGACTTTGCATGTGCCAACTTCAGTCTGTGCATCTGTGTAAGCGGCGCCAGTACAGAAAGCGATGGGTGCTACTGATGTTGATTGTCCTTGTTGGGTTTTGGTAGTTGGAATGACTCTTTTTTGCCCACCATGAGGCAAGACTCACCTTCCATTCCCAGATATATAATGACGGACTTTCATAAGATGTCAGTAATTCCTGTTTAAAAGCTTGCCTTCCTTAGTTTAAAACTGAAAGTAAAGTGTTCTTGGATTATATGATTTTCCTCTTTTGTCTTTTTGTGGATGTGTAAAATGTATTTGTGACAGGAAGCTGGAAAATCAATGCTGGTGAGCTGCATTATAGGTTATCTCTGCACTGTGCACGGCTGATCGTGAAGGTTAAATCTTGTTAATTTTCATTCGGTTCAGGTTAAATTTTATGAAGTGTCACCATGTTAGCTTTTTCCTGGCTTTTACCATTGCTACAAGGCTGTCACTATACTAGGTGTGTTGTTGTAGGGGAAGGGTGAAAGAAGAAAGAGGCGCATGATTCTTGTTCAGTGATGTACAAGAAACTGGATGATGTTACAGCAGACTTTCTTTAACTGGGAAGGGCTTAGCTTGGCAGTTCAGCTCTGGGATGGAAAAGGTAAGAAGGAGATTAATCTAAATTTGCACTGCTTCAGGTAGTATCTTTGCACCAGTTTGTCATTCTTCTTTCTTCTCCCTTGAAAGAAACAAACAAAATCCCAACAGCAACAAAAGATCTTGCCCTGCTGTTTGAAATTGAATCTTGCAACCTCCCTATGAGAAAAATAATAAATGTTTAGTATTTATAATTTGACTAGTGTCTTACTCATTAGAAATGTCCTAGTTATATCTGATTTAGTGACTACCTTTTTCCTCTCTCAGCAAATGCCTCACCAAAAGTAATTTTTAAAGGAGTTGCAAGCATAAGCAACCATTTCTTGTCGTGAATGGAGTCAAATCCAGTTGACAGATGGTCACAAGTGGTGTTCCCCAGCACTCAGTATTGGGGCCAGTTCTGTTTTAATATCTTTATCAACGACCTGGATGAGAGGATTGAGTGAACCCTCAGTAAGTTTGCAGATGTCACAGAGTTGGGTCGGAGTGTTGATCTGCTTGAGGGTAGGATGACCCTACAGGGATCTGGACAGGCTGGATTGATGGGCCGAGGCCAATGGTATGAAGGTTCAACAAGGCCAAGTGCCGGGTCCTGCACTTGAGTCACGACACTCCCAGGCAGCGCTACAGGCTTGGGGAAGAGTGGCTGGAAAGCTGCCTGGCAGAAAAGGACCTGGGGGTATTGGTCGACAGCCAACTGAATATGACCAGCAGTGTGCCCAGGTGGCCAAGAAGGCGAACAGCATCCTGGCCTGTATGAGGAATAGTGTGGCCAGCAGGACTAGGGAAGTGATCGTCCCCCTGTACTCAGCACTGGTGAGGCCCCACCTCCAATACTGTGTTCAGTTTTGGGTGCCTTGCTCCAAGAAAGACATTGAGGTGCTGGAGGGTGTCCAGAGAAGGGTAATGAAGCTGGTGAAGGGTCTGGAGCACAAGTCTTGTGAGGAGCGGCTGAGGGAACTGGGGCTGTGTAGCCTGGAGAAAAGGAGGCTGAGGGGAGACCTTATCGCTCTCTACAACTACCTGAAAGGAGGTTGTAGCAGGGTGGGGGTCGGTCTCTTCTCCCAAGTAACAACGGATAGGACAAGAGGAAATGGCCTCAAGTTGCACCAGGGGAGGTTTAGGTTGAATATTAGGAAAAATTTCATCACCGAAAGGGTTATCAAACATGGGGACAAGCCGCCCAGGGAAGTGGTTGAGCCACCGTGCCTGGAGGTATTTAAAAGACGGGTAGACGTGGTGCTCAGGAACATGGTTTAGTGGTGGTTTTGGCAGTGTTAGGTTGATGGTTGGACTTGATGATCTTAAAGGTCCCTTCCAACCTAGACAATTCTATGATTTTTTTTTTTGTACTGCATGTGACTTTCTGTACTGTAAAAATAACCTGTCTTTGGAAGTAGTTGACGTGGACTTGGACTGGAGCTGTAAGGAAAGAGATTTTTGAGATACCAGAGAAAGTAAACAGTTCTTAGAAGTGGCAGTCGTAACTTCAGAGGAACAGAAGTAGTAAAAAGAAATGGCCTTCCCTTCACTGCCCTCCTCTCTCTCAGTCACTGGTTTGAGTCACAGGCCACCTCCTGTTATGTTTGTGTCAAGATGATTTCTTAAATGACAAGGCACGGAAATACAACATTTGCTTAATGCTCTGCTCAGTCTTTGCCAAGTGTTCACATAAACTCTCTGCCCCCAAAGGGAAGGGATGGACCATGCAATTATGTAAGGAGCTTATAACCTTTGCTTCCTAGATAACAGTATCAACGGTACGCTTATGACTGCACGTTTTAGATGTTTAGGCTTATCTGTACCCCTCTTCTATTGAGGCATGTGCAAGCTCCGTCTGCGTTAGTGTTGACCCTTTCTCTCTGCAGATGCAGGAGACCAGGAGGGTATGTCTCATTTTTTTCACCTTACCATCAAAATTCCTTCTTGAGCACATCAGCTGTAACCAGGGACTATAGGGTTTGCTACTGGGTGGTTTCCCACGGCAGTTGCCTGCTATCTAGATTGGGAGGTAGGCTTGCTGATGAACCTTTCTGCTTTTTGGGAAGCAGGGGTGATTAGCCTGCTGTATTTAATGGCCTGCAGCTTCTGGGGCTTGCCTTCTAGTCTCACACTGTTGTTACTTAGAGTTTTTGAATATTTTTCATTCCCGCTGTGCAATTGCTCTGTCTTACCCTAACACGAACGCAAGGAGCTAAATTCAGCAAGGATCTATGAATTTGTCTTAATTAGGCCTCTGAGTCCTCCAAACTTACTGCCTAGCTAAACATAGCATTTATGCCAGAGACCTGGAAGAAGATAAGAGCACCACACCTCCTTGCCCATCTTCAGTGTACAGTTTCTCCTGAGTTAACCTGCGTAGCTGTGTAAAGAGTAGATATTCGGCTGGCGTAAACAGGAATACTGGTGTGCAACTACTCTCTTGGTGTCTACCCCTTCAGAAGGTCAGTGCAAGAAACTCGTGTGTAAATTAGATCTGGAACCTTAGGTTTGAGTGAAGACAACTCTGATAACCGCCAGAAGACAAGAGTATCAGAGTCACAAGGGCACAATTACATGGATAAAACCACATTTAAAACTGCCAGTGCAGATTTGTATCTGCAGTCCCTATTCAGAGCATAAAAACTGAGAAGGTTCCTTACAGAAACACGCCTTTGTCCTCCCTCCGTACTGTCCTGGTTTTGTTCAGGAGGCAGAGCCTGACAGCTGAAAGGGCTGGTGAACTTTAATGTGACACTGACAGAATCGCAACAGTCTCTTCCTAGGCGGAGAGAGGGGCTCGAGAAAAGGTAAAACAACTCAAGAATCTCAGTCAGTTCTGCTGTATTTGCAACATTTTTTTTCCTCCTCTTTTGCTGTTAGTCACCATCAGTGGGAACAGCAGGTTTTTATTATGGATGTGCTGTCCGTGAAACCAGACAAAGTTTTGATGGAAAGATGGGTCTGATTCTACTGACTGAGCCACAGTCGAGCAAAAGTTTACTTGTCAGTTCTGCTAACACAGTTTCATGCTGCCCGGAACCTTGGCTATAGATAGTTAAAGCGTGGTTACTCTGAAAATATACTTAACCCTGATCTATCTTTCTTCTTTGCTAGTCCATGTCTTGAGCTGTCTGAAATTGTGATTGCTTTATAACACATGATCTCTTCGTTGACAGTTGGTTTGGACTGGGTTGTTGTTGGTTTTTATTGGGTTTTGGTTTGTTTTGGGTTTTTATTCTTTGTTGTTGTTTTTCTACGTTTGAGGAGATACGAAATACCTTCCCGAAAGAACTGCTATATCACTGCTATGTATTTAGGTTGGGATTCTGAGGTGCTTGTCTTCTCTTCATTCCCCTTCACCCCTACCCAGCCCTTTTCCTTTACCCCAAAGGCTATTTTCCCAAGTTTAAATACTGGTAAGTCTTTTGGATGCTGCCATCTTCAAACTTTTTTGGACTTCATCAGTACTGCATCTTGGATCATGCTGTGGACCATTAAGTTGCTTTTCTTGCTTTTAATGAGTTTGTGGCATATGAGGGCCTCCCACCTACAGATGCTCTGACTCACATGAAAGCTTTGCTCCTGTAGGGCGCGTGCTCTCTTGCAAACTCATTTGCTAGATCAGAGATGTGATGGTTATGAAAGCATGACTAGAGATTGGGCACCTCATTGGTTTGTTTCCATTTTGAAGAAACAGTAAGGTGCTCCTGAGATGGACAACAGTAAATGTTTTACTTCTTCCACCTTCAGCGTGGATTGTAGTGCTTGGGGAATGTGGTTGAGCTAGGACCTGTTGTTCTACCATCTGGTGGTGTATTTGAGATTCCAGTTGCTTCAGGTGAACTGAGATAATGGGATTTGATGCTTTTACTTAATCAGCAGAATCGGTGTCGGGTTGGGAGCAGGCTTATACCTGCTCTGTCTTCACAGTGTGCGTTAACCCTGTTGTAGAGGCATTTCCATCATTTGGAAATGAGCCACATTGAATCTGCATTCCTGTGGATGGCTGGCAGGGGATCCTGTTGGAACAAAGCATGGTGGTGACTGCCGTGCCATTGCTCTCCAGCCGCCAGGAGCCAGATCTCGCCTCCCTTCCAGCCTTGTCGCATACCTAACTCTCCCCGAATCTCTGATGATCTCTCAAAGTTCTCATTCTAGTGTATATGAAAGCTAGTTCCTACTTTCTTGTGTATTCATGTAGATGCAATTTTCCTCCTTGTGGTTTATGGAGTAAGACCTTATTAATGGGTGACTAACCTCTCGGTATTGGAGACTCCTCGGTACGGCTTTGACGAGGTACCTGATTCTGCGTGCAGTACTCTTTGATGTTCTGCTCCTTGATCCCTGTCCACAAACATCTCTGATCTGACTTGCTGGCATTAGCATTACCTGCGTTGGGTGAAAGGTGTCTATCCTGAAAAACCTCTTGATTTGAATTAAGGTGCAAAAAGTACCTGAAACAGCTGAGTCAAAGGTGCTTAAATATGAAGATGGGGGAAACGAGACAGTGTGTAGTGTCACAAGTATGCTCATAGCTAAGTTTGACAGGTTACCTGACAGTTAATATCTCTGTTAGTAAGAATGAGGGATTAAAAAAACCCCACCAACAAACTGAAAGCCCTATAACCCCCTCTGCACTGCTGGAGTCGTCTTGTGCAGTGACTAATGCTTGCTCTGTGGCAACAAGACTATCCTGCTGATTTCTTTTGAATAAAATGAATGAATACATAGTAACATAAAAGCCCCATCTCTGCTGTCAATTTAATTTTGGCAAGGCACCCTTTGAGCACATATTCCTTGAGCCTCCTGTGACATATCTTTATGAGTGGGAGCCAAGCTGAGGTCTTACCTGTGCTGGAACAAACAAATCTGTTCCCTTTGAACTGGTCGACATCTAAGATGCGACCACTGAGCTGTTGCATTTTTCATATCAACGGGCTTTAACTGCAGCTTGCTACAGGAGACAGTCTTGTGCTCTATCAGTCAGTCTTTTTTGTCATCTTCTTTTTCATAGTTTCATCCTCTCTGTGTTTGGAAATGATGTCTGCTAGCATGAGGCAGATATTGGTGGAATTTCTGCTCATCAGTTTCTATTTTAGGCTCTTGTATAATTTGTTCATCTGAGGGAAGCACTGAAGACTGTGGCATAGGAGCAGAGCTGGTGCCGTGGGATGAAAGGCACGATGGTGCCCTGTTCGATCTTCGTCTAGATGAGTCTGACTTTCCATCAGCTAAGCGGTTCAGCATCCAGCTAGGAGAAGGGAAATCATTCCTGCAAGAACTCTTTCAAGAGTCTCTTCTAGCTCGGCTGCCAGCAGTGGTGAAGAAAGTAGGTCATCTTGTGCTTCAGGGTTACAGCAGGATCAAAGGAATTTGTGGTACCTCTGGAGCTCTTGGGGGGGAGGATGGGTGTGGGCACTCTAGCTCTCATGGTTACGCTAACTAAAATAAATAAATCTTTCACCTCTCTTCAGGGAATATTTGGGTTTGGAGAGTGCCTGGTGCTGCTGAAACAATGCTACTTTGTTGGAAAGCCACGAGCTGAAAAAGGCTGAGAAACGTTTTCTAGCAAGGAGAGATGGCCTTTGCCTTCTGCTGCTGCTTGCTGTGCTGTGTGTGACTCTGCTTGTCAGGAGTGGCTCCCTGGAGCTGCACAGCGAATCTCCGCCTCTGTCTTCTCCTTCCAGCCCAGCCTTTTGCCCAGGTGATTCATACTGACAGTATAACAAAATTCATCCCTGCAAATGGTTTGTTTAAAGGGAGGAAGAGAGGGGGGAAAAAAAAAAAATCATGTAAGCTTGAGTGAACTGCAAGGCGAAAGTCAGCTGCATTGCCCCAACCGGGCAACGGTGCAGGAGCTCGATTGTTCCCTTTGCAACCTCCTGCCCCGCTGGCAGCTTCACCTGGTGCTTGAAGGGTTTTGCCTGGCCCTGGTGCAGGAGCTCACCGGCTAGTGTCTGTGGTAGAGTCGCTGCTTGCGACTCTTGGTGCTGGCTGAAGAGGCTGAGAGCCAGCCCTGGCTGGTACCCACCTCTAGATAAGGGCACTTCACTGTCATCTTTGCCACTGGGATATTTCATATCAGCCCTGACTTTAGCTCTGGTCTCCATGTCATAGCCATACCTGTGTCATTCTGTTGAAGATCACTTAAAAGTACTTGAACTAGTTTCCTCTTTCCTACTGAATATAGTTTCTATGTCTGTAAAAGTAGTAACAGCAGGAGCTTTGGTGTCATCAATAGGAAAAGTTCTCCTGCAAGTCTCCTACGGCGAGGAGCCTGTCATGTTGTTCCTCGCTATGTTGCTAATGGGTTGTGGAGCACCTGAAAAGTTGCATCTCTCCCCCTCTCCTTCTGCTCTGTTTTGACTGCAGGGTGGGTAGTCAGGCTGTCCCTCCTGTGTGCCGTACATTTGGAGAGCGTGGGTGACATGGGACCTCCAGTGAGGATGACAGCCAAGCTGCCTGTGGCCCTACGTGGGGCTTTGAAAGGAGACTGACCTGGGAACCCTGGGCTCTGGGCTGCAGGGTGCGTGGGGGGAATGAAGGTCCTGCTGAAGGAGCTCTGCCAGCGAATGTGGGTAACAGGAAGGGGCAGCCAGAGGAATTGTGTCTGGTCATATTTGCTGTTCTTGAAGCAAGATGCTGTTAATCCTCTTTGCTTCTCCCTGTGTCTGCGGTTGTGAAGCATTTGCCAAACGAGGATGCTGACTCCAGTTGCCATGGCAAACTGAGGGAGTCGGAGCACATGGTCCTTGTCTGCCTTTGAGATGCCTGTCACAAATTGATCCCGACAGGTACAAGAAAATCCTCATATCTGCTCCATGCTGAGTCCTGGATGTTGATCCTCACTCTGTCCAAGCTTCAACCACAGTTTAGATGATTACACTTCACTGTGCCTATGTTCCATCCGCGTTACCCATGCCTGAGCATTACCTACTCGCTCTTAAAAGATAGATAAAAGAAGTCCCCTTCTAGAAAATTAGATTATTTACTTCCTTACAGGGATTATCCAGCTCTAGGAACTGAATGAAAAGCCATTAGCTTAGCACGTAGCACTTCAAGCTTCTCTGCAGAGTTACCAGTTCATTGTTCCATGCTTACAAGATTTTTTCAGGTCTTTGTGCTGCTGGGGCACAGGGAAATGCAGTATTGAGGACGGAAATACTCTGTCGTAGTGGGCCTTACAGGATAGTCACGGGGAGCCAAGTGTTAGGTAATTGCAGGGAAGATGTGCACGTGTGGATGCGCAAGGGACTAGGAGCATCTGTCCCGTCTTTGGGAGTTTGGTGGATTTTAGTGTTAAATACCAGAATTAAGGTCTAAGTGTGACTTTGTCCTACTGGTTTTTTCCCTTCTCAAAAACCAGGCTACTCTGAGTATGCAGCACTGACCCAAATCTATTCCTGTTTTCTAGCAGACAACAGTAAGCCTGTATGAAGAACCCTTGGAAATTTCCATCTGCACTCAGGCATTACGGTAGCGATTTGAAGTAAAACTATTATGCAATATAGGGTCTATAACTGGGCAGAGGTCAGCTAACCTGTGTTACTGTGGCAAGCTGCAAATAATTCTGCAAGTTCTCATTCAGTAACAGTTGTGTAATCATTAAGACTATCAGCCTCCAAGATAAATACTGTAAAGATAAGGCAGTGTCAAATGGGTTTGCCTTTGCCTTTATTGCTTTTTAAAATAGCTGACCATGGGTGCTGGCTATGCCGGGGTCTTTCCTTGCAGCAACACCGTTGTGCAGCACCAAAATACTTTGTTGTATAGCCATCCAGTCGGAAGTCTGTCCTATAAAATGTACCGCACTGATTCAGCAGAGACTCCACATGTGCTCAAGTCCTGCACTTAAGCATTGTTAATGGTACTTAAGCATGTCCTTAAGTGTCTGCTTAAGTGCTTTTTTGAGTTTGGGCGGTTTGAGTTTGGGCGTGATGGTTTGTATAGAAAGGCAAATGAAAGATTGCAGATCTGCACGAAGAAGCAGGGAAAAACAGAATGAAGCAGGGGGGGGGGCTGGATAAAATAAGGGTGTTCTGACTTTTCTGTCCAGATAGGTGGACATGGCAAATGTTCTCTACAGTTCCTAAAAAGGATTTTCCGAAGCTATTGCTTGTTCTGTACCACCATTTCCTGTACTAATTGACACAGTTGCTGTTGCCACTTATTTAACAAATCAGTGCAAGCACAAACAAGGACAAAAATAAGTGTCTGCTAATATGAACAGATTTATCTCTTCTCATCCCCACGCCTTTTCCCACGAGCGTAGTTTCTACCAGGCTTACTGAGCAAACCTTAGTGCCAAATATTTAATCTTACTCGTGAGGGGCAAAGGGTCCTAAGAGCAGGATTGCTTTCTTTGCACGTTAGTGGCACCTCTAAACAAAAGACAGGTGCTGGACCAGCCTTTTCTCAGCATGGCATAGGAGAAATATTGGATTGAGATGTAGCTTAAATTGGGTCTGTAGCCATCACTTATTACGTGTTACAGAAAATGTATTATGCTCAAGAGTTTTAAGTGCAGGAAAGCCACAGTTCAGGGGAAACATAAGAGAAATCCAACACCACCTCTGCCAATTTGTCATGATAAATGTAGATCATATGTTTTGCTGCTGTAAACCTTTGACTGCATGGAAGAGTCGAGGCAGCCCCAAGTGTGCTGAGTGACGCTGTTCCCTTTGAACCCTCAGTGGACCCCTCAGTCCGGAGTTCCTTGCTTTGCCCATGGTTGTCTTGCTGGTGGTGTGACTTTCTGACCGTGCTGAACAACTCTACGTCCCTTTGTCTTGCACATTCTTCTGGCATTTCTCAGTGTAGCACGGCTGAAAACTTCAAGTAATTCCTGTGTGGCTGGTTCGTTTTTTGCCTGCCTGCCCTCCCACGCTGCCAGGTCCAGTTCTGCCCCTTTGTGATCATTTGGGAATGAGCCAAGTGATCGCTCGGCCTCAGTTGTCCATCAAGAGGTTCAGGTAGGATTTATGCACTCGGCAGCACTTCAGGAGCCACAGCTGACAGGTGCTGAAAAAATCATCGTTATTTTATTGTTTTGTTTTTGTCCCTGTTTTTGATGTTAACTTGAATTACATGTGTTATTTTCCCTTGTAACGGTCCTTACACCGAGGCAGCAGATAGAGAACAGCAGAGTTCCCTGGATTCCAGGAAGAAAGGCACAAAACTGCCAACCGAACCGCTTGTTAGCGGCACGTCAGCCATGGCCCTGCAAAAAATGTTTCCGAGGCGCGGGCAGCGCTGGCACTTGGTGCGGAGCCGCTTGGCTGGAGCTCCGACCAACGGGGGAAATGCGTTCCCTCAAGACCACGCTTCTGTTTTGTTGTTTCAGTCCTGTGCTTAGTAATAATTAATTCCTTTGTTGCCTGAACACAGAGCATTTCCTCTAGAAGGCTCAGGCAAACATCCCTGCTCCCCGAACAATAATGGTAAATGTTTAAAAGCCAAGGACGTGGGGTTAATCTTCACTTTTGAGTTGTGACCTTCCAGTGCTCCGAAGTCCTTGCTCCGCTGGGAGACATCTGCAGCAGCTTTTATGGCCGTGGTCCAGGCGTGATGGCATTGCCATCAGCAGCCTTCCTGCCCCGTGTACATGGCAACAGCATCTGGTAGGGGCCGTTTTGCTGCCTCTGCCTTGGCCAAGGGGCGACAGAGGTGGGGACTGGCTCCCGGGGCTTGCCCACGCTGCCCAGCACTGCCGGCAACCTGGGGCAGCTCATCCTTTGTACAGCGCTTTGAGAGCTGCTGGTAAAAAGCACCAGATGAAACCTGGATATGTGTTACATTTCTCTCTCATAATAAATACCCTGAAAAATCAATGAAACCTGACTTCCTTGTGCCCGAGTTAAAATCCTTCCCAATGAAACCGTCGTCTGGTTGCACTGGGAGGCGTGGTGGCAGGTGGATTCGGTGTACCTGGTGGAAACTGGCTCCAGGTGACTGTGCTCTGTGAGCTGACAAGATTGAATCAGGTATTTTCCTGTTCCACACGTCCGTGCAGGGGGTTCAAAGAGGAGCCCTGAGGACCAGCCAAGCCCACCACTTACTCCCCATATTCCAGTGATTTCGATAACCTGCTGCCAAGACCTTTTGTCTGTAGGAAGCAAGCTCTCAGGAGGGAAAATGAGTTGACAGAGGCTCATTTAGAGGTGCCTGAACTAGGATTCCCTCGTCGCTCTGGCCTGACCCTCGTCTGGTGTGTGGCCAGCAACAGCCCTCCCTGGGACAGGCAAGTGGAAATTTCCTTCCCATCCCCAGTGTCTTGTGAAAACATCATAAAACATCCGTGGTGTTCTTTACCCTTGCTTACAAGAGGGGGGGGAAAATAAATAAAAAAATCTATAAACCCCAATCCTTAATTACCCACCACAAACATGAAGCGCTGCAGGCGATTGCTCAAGGAGGTGCCATGCCACTCAGATGGACAGGCGCATTCCTGCTGCTCCGTGCAAGCTGCGCTGCAGAGACCCACGTGCTGGCATCCCCGGGGCAATTTCTGCCGTGCCCGTCGCTGCACGGGCAGTGCGGTGGTGCCCAGCGTCCCCCGCCGGGCTGCAGCTCCACAGCCTCTGCTGTGCCTTCAATCGGGCTTTCCAGGCGGTGGTGCCTTACAGGGTGCAGTGGGGCTTTGGGGAGGTTTTGGGTTAAGTGACAACTTTCAAAGCTGCCAGGGGATCCTTAGGCACACTTGCCAGCAATCTTTTATTTGAGAGCAGTGCAAGGGGGATACAGACCATCAGAGCTGGCTGATCCTGCTTTAGGAGCTCTGGGCAGGATGTGGGCTGAGGTTCAGAGGAATCAGCTTTGACTGTCTTTTTTCAGTGGTGCCCAGTGATAGAACAAGAGGTAACGGGCACAAACTTGACCATAGGAAGTTCCACCTGAACATGAGGAGGAACTTCTTTACTTTGAGGGTGGCAGAGCAGTGGAACAGGCTGCCCAGAGAGGTGGTGGAGTCTCTGGAGACGTTCAAAACCCGCCTGGATGCCGTACTGTGCAACCTGCTCTGGGTGACCCCGCTCTAGCAGGGGGGTTGGACTAGATGATCTCCAGAGGTCCCTTCCAACCCCGGTGATTCTGTGACTGTAGTTCAGGCAGGCTTCCTCAGTAACTTGAGGCAAATTGGTCACTTTACCTGCTCTCTGGGGTCTGTAGGAAGAGGTTCAGCAATACGCCTCTCGATGCTGATACTATCTTTAAGGATTTACAGCCCCTTAAGTGTTACTGTAGTAACACAAAGTAAATCCCATGTTTGCCATACACAAAGGTACCACTGTCCAGCAGTTTTTGAAGGAAGCATTTGCCTTCCACACCTAACTGTTCTGAGTCCTGGGATGGCTCCGAGGGGCTTCAGTTTGCCTCCCCCATGTCAGAGAGGTGACTCTGGCCACCCTTTCTTGAGATGCAGCATTCCCCCTTGCTCCTCAAGCGTCCCCTTCCGCACGTATTTCGGGGCTCTCAATTGCACCGAGCTGGGAAGGGCTTTGGTCTCTTGTGTTATGCCTGGGCTTAGACTTAATTATAGAGAACTAAGCCTTGGCCAGGGGTGATTTTTCACAAGGAGTGATTTTTCCCTCCCCAGAGCTACGTAAGCGATTTCCCAGGGCGCTGCTGGATCCGTGCATGCTCCTGTGCCTGCGATGCTGTGGTCCTTCAGGCACATGCTACCTCTTGGCAGCACGAGCAGGTAAAAGCCGCGCAGGGAAGCAGGCCAGCTGGGCTTTGCACAGGTGCCGGCACTCCGGGTATCTACATGAACGGAATCACATCCTCAGTCTTGGCAGAAAACTTTAAAACAACAACAACAACAAAAAAACCTGCAGGGAAAAAAACCCCAAAGCCTTGAACCAAGGAATGGCAGTGATAAAGAGCTTTTATATTCCTAGGGGCTGGCCTATCAGCTTTTATTGCCGCCTTTTTTTTTTTTTTTTTAGCAATGCAAATCCAATCCATTTTTTAGAGCCTCCCATCCACTACCTCTTCGTACAGGTCAAGGGGAGCCTGCCAGCCTTTCAGCGGGACAAGCAGGGTGCTTCTCAAGGGTCCTCATCCCTGTACCGGGGCCCCTCAAATACAAGAGAGTGCGTCTCCAGTTTCTTGAGTCCTGTGGTCCACAGTATCTCCTCCATCGTGCCCGTGGGACTGGCTGCGACCAGGACTCTGCCTGCTTTGCTCCAGCCCCACTCATGGCCGCTGCCGAGTACGGTCACTTCACAGCAAAGGAGGCGATGATGGATATGGACATCAAGTCCAAGCCCGTCCAGCCTCACTGGTATGAGCGCTACGTCCAGCCCTGCGTGGCCGAGCTGCTGGGCAGCACGCTCTTCATCTTCATCGGCTGCCTCTCTGTGGTCGAGGACGCAGAGGGCACGGGGAGGCTGCAGCCCGCCCTGGCACACGGGCTGGCCCTGGGGCTCACCGTCGCCATCCTGGGAGACATCAGGTAAGAGGGGGTCCCCTCACCACCAGCTCTGCACCCCGTCCCCAGGGGTGGCATGGTTTCTGTGCGTGGACAGGAGGAGATGCTCACGTCTCGCCCCACGCTGCCTTTAGGGTCTTTCCTGTTCGAGTATTGGTGAGCATGGCAATGCTGCACTGCCATTGAGCCTCTCAGATAACGGCGTGGCTGCTTAGGTGGTGGTCGTCCATAGCGCCTTGGGTTTGGGGGAGTTCGCTTGGCTTTTGATTGCAATGTTTTATTTTTAGCCCCTTTTAATAAAAATGGTCAAAGCTGAAACAAAAGCATTCCTTTGGAAAGCTGAGATGTTTGCTTTTAAAAGGATGTCAGAATGAAACATTTTGACCTGAGTATTCTACTCCCCTGTGTATTTTCAGATGAAAAATTTGGATTTTATTTACAATTGGTTTCCGTTCCTCAAAAGCAACTTTTAGACAAACCTGCTCGTTGAAAATGGTGCTGTTTGACGCTGAGATATAGATTTATCCTGAAGGAAGAAGCTGAAACAGTCCCTGTGGAGTTTCATTCCCTTCCCTCCGGTTGGCTCTGTGCAGCCCAGGGATGGGATGGCTTGAGGCTGTCCTCCCCTACGTGCCGGGGCTGGGACACAAACCTCCCCTGACTGGGGAGGGTGGCTTGGCCAGGCTCATGTGTGAGCCCTGGAGTCCAGAGCAAACTGACTGATAATTTATCAGCACCCGATTAGCAGGGATAACGCAGGATAACGCTGCAGGGTGAGGTTTGTGCAGTCCGGACTCAGTGACCCGGGGTGCATGTGCCAGATGTCGACTGCACCCCGAGCCCTCGGCACAGCGAAGCCATAGGCCAGGGGAGCAGCACGGGGGACCTTTGTGACGAGGGGCTGCAGAGGCATTCCGGGGATCCCCATTAGCTCTGAAGCCAGGAGGAGCTGGCTCAGGGTCCTGGGCAGGGAGATGTTTTAGCCTAAAGTCAAGTTTTAGAGATTTGTGCCCGGAGAGGCTGGAGAGGAGCCTGGGTCGGGATGAGTGCTTGCTGGCCAGGCTGCCGTCCACGCCGTGGGCTGCCGGGTGCTCTGGCTGGGGTTTATTTGCAGACAGGTCCTCCTTTAGCTTGCGGGCTCCCACGCATCCTGGGGGTGTTTGCAGCCAGAGCCCTGTCCGGCTGAGATGTTTGCTAGCCTAAACAACACAGCTTCTTGCTCTCGTATGATGGGTCTTTAATTACAGCTGAAGAATAAGATGTAATTATAGTTCCTAGACATCTGACTCATCGGCTTCACCAGCAATTATTATTAGGGCTGATGGGTTATGAAACTTGTTCATTAATGCGTGTCTCGTGGTAATCTGTTTTAATTAGAAGGTATCTGAGTTTGTCTTACATGTGGTCTTCAAGATTTAGGTTCTATAATGAGGCGAGCGCTGGCTGCTGCCAGCCATTCGCGGGGCCATGGTGGGCAGCACGCAGGGATGAGGAGAGACCTGTGTGCCTTTGCACCTGCATTGAGCAGAGGGAGATAAACCCTGAAAATCCCAGCAGACTCCAGCAGCGCTGGTGTGGCCGGGAGGTGGCCTCAGCCCCGTCCGATAGCGCTTGTCCCGTTCCCTGCCTTCCTGGGGGTACGTGTCCCCTGCACAGGGAGCAGCACCGGGGCAGTTAGTGAAGGAAATTACTATCAGAGCAAGGGAAATTTGCTGTCAGGCTTTCTGTTGTTTTTCCCATCTTTGATTTCGGCTGTCTGCGAGCTGACACCGAGCGCTTCTTGGGGAGAGGCTGCTCTGGGTGCCGGTTTCCGCTCAGGGAAGGACATTCAGGCCCTGCTCTCCCAACGAGTTTTCCCTGCAGCTGCTCCCAGGCAGGGTACCAGCTTTGCCGGCACCTCTCCTCGTTTCCCCAAGCAGCAGGGATGGCAGCCACAAGGATGTAACAAGGAATGACTTTCCTCCCTGAGTCTTTGCCCCCGGAGGAGCTGCTCCAGAGAGTGCTGGTGGCCGGGTGGTGCTGCTGCCACAAGTAAAGCTCTTGCTGAGGAAGGGGGGGGCACCGGTGTAACCCCCCCGTACCAGGACCTAGCGCAGGGCTGTGGTGCTCTCCACAGCCTGCAGCACCCTGCGATGCTGGGAGAGACCCCTTCTCCCCGCACCTCCCCTGGCAGTGCCGTGGCAGCTCCTGGAAGCACCTGGGGGTCTCCAGAGACCCAGCCCCAAACCCTGTCCTTGAAACTGCACCAGCCAGCGCTGTAGGAGGGGTTGGGTACCCAGCGTGAAGATGCTGCTGCTTCGAAGGAGTAACTGCGGAGAAAGGAAACGGCTGAATTCTGCTCTTCTGCAGTGCATAGCACCTTCTCATGGGAAGGACTGAAAAAGCATTTGTGGCTCCAGGCCATGGCAAGCGCAGCGCTCGAGCCCCCGGGAGGGAACCCTGTGCTGGGGCTGAACCCCCACCCTGGGAATGAACCCCTCACTGACGCTCCTCTCTCCTTTGCAGCGGAGGCCACTTCAACCCTGCCGTGTCCTTGGGCGTGTGGCTGATCGGTGGGCTGAACATCACGATGCTCATTCCTTACTGGGTCTCCCAGCTCTGCGGAGGGGCGATAGGAGCCGGCCTGGCAAAGGTACGGATACCTGGGGAGTCTCTTTAACCAGGGCTAACACAGAGCTGGTTTGGCCAGCCCCAGCCTGCTGCCCAGCCCCGGGGTCTCCAGCAGCAGTGTGCGTGATGGGGAGGGCGAGGGGGTCTTGGTGCATCAGTTCTGTATATAATTAATAGCGCTGGTTTCTCACAAGGTGATACGGCTCAGAGGTTTGCTGCGTGGGTGTGGGGCTTGTCTGGCACTTGGGGCCAGGGCACCCGGTTCCTCCTCCCAGGTCTTTCATGGTCTGACTGCAGGACTCAGACAACTCTCTCCGCGCTGCAGGCTTGAGTCTGGCAGTGCCACGCAGATGTGGGGGTGCCGCCTCTGCATGGCGCTAATTAATTCTCGATGGCAGCCGCTCTCCGGAGGTTTGCTATGGCGCGCTAATGAGGCACAGAACGATGCACGGTACCTCTGCATCTCCAGCCATTTTCACGTATGGTCTTTGCCTGTGGTACTACTTATGGCACTGTGCTATAAAGTTAATTTATGTTTGGTGCTGCCCGTTCCCAGCATCCAGGCAGCCTGCACCCAGCGACACGATGCCATTTGGCCACTACAGCCCCCTCCATGACTGGGTGAGGCTCATTCTGCCGGGAGAGCGGTGGCTGGCTCATTATCTCAGGCGATGCTAAGAGCCTTCGCTAATGAGTTTATATTTGCCAGGCGCTTAGGGCTGGCTTTCAGGAGGAAAGTGATGAGATTAGCTCCTCTTTAACCTGATGCTACGCCCGCCCACGCTGTCCTGACAGTGAGCACATATGCCCGTTAAAGCCCACAATATGGAGCGTGGACGGCACAAACAGGGCTCCCCCCCGTGCAGGCCGTGGCGGCAACCGAGCGGTACATGAATGCCAGTGGAGGAGCCTTCAGCAGCATCGCGGCCGACGAGCAGATCCCCTCCGTCCTTGTGGGTGAGATTGTCATGACCACCTTCCTGGTCCTCATAGTCTGCATGGGTGCCGTCAATGGGAAGACCAAGACCCTGCTGGCGCCTTTCTGCATTGGCTTCACAGTCACGGTCAACATCCTGGCGGGGTGAGCTAGCAAGTCCTCTCCCCATGTGCATTCCCACCGGCCAGCCCGTGCCATCCGCTCCAGCAGCCGCTGTCACTGGGCAGGGAGTTAGGATGGGACCACGGGGTGCTGGGATGGAGCTGGTGCTCAGAGTTCCTTGAGGTGCTGGCTGAGCAGACCCCAGGGTGGGCAGCTCTAAGCACCAGCTCCCCACATCGGGGCTCCCCCTCCTTCCTCGGCTGATGCCGCTGCTGCTGCACCCTGCACTGGGGAGGGGAGAGTGCCCGTGCCTGGGATAGGGTGGGATGAGATGGGATGTGCCCCCTCACAGCACAGCACATGACCTGCTGGCCAGGGAAACTGAGGACGGCCGAGCACACTGGCAAGTGAGCCCCCTGACATTTTTGGGCAGAGCTGCTGGGCTGCAGGAGAGGCCGGTGGCTCGAGCCCAGCACGTGGCACTTGAGCCGGAGCAGCCTTTGCAAGCACCTGCTACGGGCTGATAAAACCGAAAGGCTGCACGGGTGGTGTTTGTTGTAGGAAGCCCTGAGCAAACAGGAGAGGGTTTATCTGGAGCCGTTCCTCGCCCCGTGCCCTCGTGGCTGCTGGAAACGCTGCCAAGCTCAGCCTCGGCGCAGGCAGGTGTTTCGGGCGAGCAGCCTGGGTCTTGTGCCACGGCAATCGGTTAACGAGCGCACGCAATTATGAATGTTAATAGGTTGTTTAGTTAAGGCAGTGCCCCCTCTAGCGGGATTCAGAGCTCTTATTTAAACACTGCACAAACCTCGTGCGCAAATATTTATCTGTTGCAGTTTTCTTTAATCTGTAAACGCTATTGTCTCTCCTGCCCCACTCCGCTACCTACGCGTGGCACGGAGCTTTCCCTGTTTAAAAGCCCGGCTCCCGGCAAGCCCCAAAATAGACACAGCACTCATGCTTCCACCCCGCGCCAGGTTTTCCCCGATAGCTTGGAAACGCCGGTGAGCAAAGGCAAGTGCCTGACAGCCGCAGGCTGCGGTGGCCAGGCTGGTCCCTGTGCTGCAGCAGAGCAGCTGCTCGGGTCTGGGCTTCCTTACACTGCCAGGGCAAACTGTCCCCAGGCACTGAGCCTGGAGATGGGGGCCAGGGTGATCCAAGCCTGCCACCCACCCAGAGCAGGGTCAGACCCCTGGCAAGGAGCCCCCAGGAGGGGTACGCTGCTGCCCTCCCCCCTCCCTGCCCCCAGCACCTCTTCCCAGTCTGTGCATCACCCTGTCCAGGCAATGAAGGGGATGGGCGCTGGTCTTGTGTCCTGCAGGGTTGATGCAGCTGGTTTGTTCTTCTTACAGAGGTGGCGTGTCCGGAGCCTGCATGAATCCTGCTAGGGCCTTTGGGCCAGCTCTGGTAGCAAACTACTGGGACTATCACTGGGTTTACTGGGTAGGGCCCATGGTCGCTGCCCTCCTCGTCGGCGTGCTGGTGAGGTACGTGATGCCCTCAGCAGTAAGGAGTGCAAAGCCACACAGGCTGAACCCTCCCTTTCCCACCCTACCATCTCCCCGGGAGCTCTGCCCTGCACATCGCCTGGCTGCTTCCCTGCTCCCTGTGTCAAGGCTACAAGCAGCTGCTTTTCCAGAGCGATGTCCAAGGGTGGGAGACTCCCTCCCCTTCTCTTTCCCATGAGGACAGGGCAACAGCAAAGATCCAACCTGTCTCCAAATCCACGTTTGCTGCATCCATTCTTGTGGGGCAAATCAGGCTTGGGCTGGTGCTGTCGCTGTGTTTCTGTTGCACGCTTGCAATGGCAAAAATGCTGACCCCGAGTTTCTCTCTCTTTTACCTCCCCAAAGGCTCCTCCTCGGCGACCAGACCACCCGACTGTTCCTGAAGTGATGACAAGTGTGGGGATCCATGCATGCCGCTGTTGCTGACCTGCCGCGGGTGGCCAGTGTTACTCAGCACAGCCGGTGTGAAGCCCCCTGCTCCTCGACATCCCACCTCCCCTCTGCATCTCCCAGGCAGCCCATGCTCTGGAGATGGTTCACTTGACTCTGCAGGGATGACGGAAAGCACCCCAGCTGAACCAGGCAGCCCTGTGCTGGCTGCAGGGCCAGGCAGCACTGCTCCCCCCGTGGTCCCCAGGGCTCTGCCAGCCCCTGCTGTGGCTGCAGGACTGGCTTGCCAGGAACATCCTCTGATCCACACCAGTGCCTATGCTGTCCCAGCCTCCCCTGGCATCGGCCAAGCACAGCATCCATCCCACCAGGGCTGTGCCTGGGCATCTGCAGCACTGGGGAACCCTGTGCTCTCCGGGGTGGGCACCACTGCCCCGCACTCAGAGGGTCTGGTGTGTGTGGCTGTGGCTGGCAGCCCGCTGCTGGGCTGCTCTCCAGGAGCATCTCTGGCTCCCCGGGGCGAGCTGCTGGTTCCCAAACGCCCTGTGAGGAGCCTGCTGTAATCCTGCTACGGTGGCGAGAAGCTGAGTCAAGCAGGCGTGCCTGGGGACCGCGCGGCATCGCTCGCCAGCACTGCCACCAATCGGTTTCTAACTTTTTCATGACAATTCCGAGGTCTGATGCAGCTAGCTTCCTCTGCCCTGGCACACACTGGGATGTCCCCAGCTCCTACCATGGTGGTGGGCTCGCGGGGCTCCGTACCCTGCCCCACACCAACTCCCGCATTTGTCTCCCAGCCCAGCATCTCTGCTCTCTCTCCACCAGGATCCAGCCTATGGGGAGCCCATGCCCCAGCATGGCAGGGTGCTCCTCCAGCTTGTGCTGTGGGTTGGCTCCTGTCCCTCGTACAGGTCCAGGATGATGCCAATCAGCTCTTGCCTGTGGCCTGCCCCACGGCTGCTGTCACATGGCGGGGCGATGGGAGGAGGGAGCTTTGGTCACAGGCTGATCTCTAGGATACCTCTCAGCATCAGGAGAGCATCTGCCAAGAGTTTTGGGTGGGTCCATCCCTCCCCTGCCAGAGGATGACTGCTGGGGGGTGAGGGAAGGGGGCTGCCCAGCCCTGGTGAGGGGGCTGCCTTCGCAGTGGGAACTGCTGCCATAAGCAGGCGGAGTCGGCAGAAGGAGAGTGATGGAGCTGTGTGGGCAGGGGGAGAGGAGCCAGCGCAGCAGCTTTACGTCAGCTGGGTATCTGTCCCCTACGGCAGCTCTGCCCTGACTCATTGTGCGGACTCCCCAGCCTCCCCCGTGGAGGGGAGGATTCATAGGAACCCCATTCCCACCACTCAGAGGGCTTGTTGGGTGGTAAACTGGCACATAAGTGTCACTGCGAGTACTCCCAGCTCCAGCAGGGAACCCCCTCAAGTTACCTGGGTTGAGTCACTCCTAATTTTGCAGACTTTTAACTTGGGAAATGCCTGTTGCTTTCTCAGCCCCTACAGATGTGGCTCTGAGACGCCTGGGCAAAGCAGATGCTTCCTACCCCTTCTCATGGGCTGCTCCATGCAGAGGCAGAAAAGCTATTGCTGTGGGAGGGAGGACGTTCCTGGCTTTCTGCTGTCCCCGTGGGGCTGGCAGAGCCCTGCCCAATGTCACCTCTCTATTTTCAGCTTGCTTGCTTTTTTCCCAGCCCGGGAGGTGACCCATACATGCACGCATACACGCACAAAGTTGTATTCTTTTTTAGAAAAGGACAACGCTGTAGAGATGCTGAAATGGGGCAATGCCAGACTTAAGGTATCCCTGACACGGTGCGTGTGTGTTTGCCTGCAACCCTTCCCGCAGGCAGCTCTCCCGGGGCTGGGCAGGGGGACAGGGTACCCCACGGTGGGCAGCACAGGCCCCAGGTAAGCTGGGGTGCAGGCAGCTGCTCTTTCAGGAAGGAAAATGATGCAACCCACAGAAGGAGACAAATAGCATGAAGATGTCACTAGGACGGTTGTCATGGCAACACCACCAAAAAACGCCAAACCACACAAGGAGCAAAGTCGCTGCTTCCTTCCTAGAGGGACCCTGGGGGCGCAGGTGCTGGTGGGAGCTGGGTGCTGTGGGGAGCCACCGTGGGAGCCCCAACCTGCCCTGGCCCCCACTCGGGGCACAGACCTCTGCGGGACTGGGGCTGCAAGCAGCTTCCGCAGTCGGGTGCGACGGGCGCCCACCTTCCCCTTTTGAGAGGAAGCACGGCTCCGCGACACCGCAGGAAACACGCTTATGGCTGCAGCTGCCTCTGCAAGGGGCCGGCTCCCTGCTGCACCCCGGCTCCAGGGCCCTTCTCCCAGCAGGTGCAGGGTGAGGGGCCATGGTCCCACTGGGGCGGTGATGCTGCTGACCACTGCTTGAGGTCCCCAGGCACAGGCGAGGGGGGCAGGAGGTGGGGGATGGCCCATGCACGGCTACATGTGCTTCCCTGTTTTGCTGCTGATGTGTTCAGCACATTCATCTTTAATTTGTCAGGGTGACTTTTAATAAAGCATCTGTAATACTGCGTTGTTTTTCCCCGAGTATTATTAAAGAGCTTAATTTATGCTAATTAAATACCAATTAACTTCCAAGCACTTAATGTGCTTTAAGGACATAAAATATATCTCATTCCTATTCAATTAAATTTACATCAGGCCTGGCCATGGGTCTGCACCATGTTTTTATTGGCACATGGATCTGCCGCAGAGCTGGGACATCGCCTGGTGTTTTCCAGGTTCTTCACGCCTGTTGGGACAGAGATGCTGCTCAGGAGCAGGGCAGGCGTGGGGCACCGATGCTGTGGGTGCCTGTACCTAACGGGGTGGTAATTGTCGTGGTTTGGGGCTGGCGAGGACGCAGATGCTCAGACCCCTGCATGATGAAAAGCTGGGGGAGCCCGGGGCACTGCCTGGCCCACGAGAGCCGCCCAAGGCTCTGCAGACGTCGTGCACGTGCTCACCCAGGTGCTGTCGGCTGTGACTGGCGCCAGCTCTTTGGGGACAAAGGGGAAAAAAGTCAGGGTGTTCTCTGGGAACAGCTTCAGAAGGATGTTTGTCTGTCCCTGTGTCTGTCCAAGCCCCTCCAGTCCTCACACTGCAGCTCTTTCACTCTGGATAAATACCCTGGTTAAACATTGACGGGGGGAAGAAAACCGCGCTGCTGCCTGTGGTCAGGCTCCCCGGTGCCAGCCCACCCGCGGGGAACAGCCACGCGTTTGTCCATGGTGGGAGGCGCCTGCCGAAGACCCAAGTGCCGCCACACGGCCACCGAGCCGGGCTGCTCGCCCACAGCTCACGTCTGGCAGCAGATGACCCCGACCTCTGCTCGTGGCCCCAATTCAAGCCGGGTCCTGGCCCAGCCTGCGCAACCCCTCCCGGCCACGCAGGAGCTCCTGCTGTGTTTCACACCTTGCCCTGCGCCCCGACCCGCAGTCGATCCCCCCCGGCCCCAGTGGGGGTGGCTCTGCCCGCCCTGGCTGGTGGCTGCGTGGGATGCAGCCGCTGGCAGCAGCATCACATTGGAAATAGCTGATACGCAGCCTGCAAATGTGCAAATTAATGAGTCGGTTAATTCGGCTGAGTCTCCCTCCTCCCCCGACTCTCAGACCTATCCAGCTCCGCTGTGCTGCAGCCCTGCAGGGAACAGGGAATTCACGGCTGGTCGAGCAGCACACCGTGCTGTGATGGGGAGCCGGGGTGGCAGCGAGGTGCAGCACAGGATGTCCCCGGCGCCGGCGTGGTGTTCGGCAGGACATTGCTCGTGCACTGCCCTATGCGCAGGGCAGCACAGCTCAGCCCTGAGCTCAGCAACATGGGGCCATGGCTGGTCTGCGGGGGGTTCCCTGTCCCCCTGCTGTTACGCAGAGCCAGGGAGGGATGCAACCCCATACCCTGCCTGGGAACACCTCATGGTCGTGACTGTGCATGGCCGTAGCTGTATGCAAAGCCCTGGCTCAGCAGTCTGGTCCCTGCTGGGGGTGGCAGCTCATCCCTGCTCTCTGCGGGAGTGGGGGCAACTTCTCCTTTCTGCTGCATGCGAGGGGCTGGCACCCTCCCCGGGCAGGCGAGGGATGAACCAGCGGGGATGGAGCTCAGCAGTCCCAGGCTGCTCTCTGTGATCCCAAACACCGACGCTGCAGGACCATGCCTTTTATCGCAGGAGACCTGGCTCCATTGCTGCGCCGATACCTGAACGCCCCTGAGCTCACCTGCAGGAGAGGGACAGGAAAAACGGGCTGAAGAAGCAACAACTCTGCATGTTAGCAATAATCAGACAACAGCGCTCGTAACAAGAAGAAATCACCTGGGCCATGAGCTCAGCAAGGCGCCGTGGTGGTTATTTGCTCGGCGGTGAAGCCTCACCGGGCGATGTTTCCCTGCCCATGCCGCTGCTCCAGGCTCACAAAAGGCTTTTCATCTGCGGGCAGCACAACGCCTCGCTGTTCCCCTCTGCCTGCTTGCCTGCCACCCCTGGCCCCACGGTCCAGGAAAGGAGGAGCCCCCAGATTTTTGCTTTCCAAATTCTCCCCTCCGAAGGATTAGGGGTGTCTGGCAGTGTGCTCCTCCAAAACCTCCTCTTAAAATAGCAGCATCCCTGAGCAGAGGCAGCACATCAAGATGCCAAGAGTATGGCTGCGGTGAAGTATGATGGATGAATGTTTTTTGGAACATGCCCCATGAGAGCATCTGGGAATTCTCACTTTGCTCTGCTGTAAAGGTTTTATTTGCCAGTCTACAGATGGAAAAATCACAGTCTTAAAAATAAAAGGTGACTTAATTCTTTTAGCTCATTTTGTCCATTGGGCAGAACTGCAGCAGCAGGACGGACACGGGCAGCAGCAAGCAGGGATGGCTGGGGGCAGTGGGGTGCTCTGCCCCTCGCCAGTGCCTGCAGGTCAAGGCTGGACCCACTCTCATGGCACCGAGCTGGTCCGCGGCCCCCTGGCACCTCCCAGCACCTCCCAGCTCCCTCCTGCCTGCAGAAGCAAACTGGGGAACTCTGGCCCTAGCCCATCTTAAAAAAAACTTCAAAAAACATGAATTGCACTAAAATCCAGACACAGGCAGGACAGCAGCGGCACCAGCACAGGCCTGGGGGGGGTGCAGACCTTTTGTGAAAAAGCCAAGGGATGTGCAGCCCCTGGACTCCTCCGGTGCTCATGGGTGTTACATGAGCCTTGCAGGGGAGGGGGCACCAAGGAGGGCACCTGCAGCAACGGCCCCGAGAGAGGGGCTGCGGGAAGCGGGGAGCAGCGCAGCTCCTGCAGCCCTCGCACTGCTGGCAGCCCCAAGGGAGTGGGTAGGGCGGCTGCTGCGCCCACAAGGCTTCCAAGGGAACTCATAATTTTGCTGGCACATCTCTTCCAGCCTACCCTGTACTCATCTCCTGGGTCTCTGCACGAGCCCTCAGAGCACCCTGCTTGCCACCCTGGGTGCTGGTGCCATGGGGAGCTCCCATGGGTGCTTGTTGCCGGGTCAGGGTGCCCTGGGGGTGAGCGTGGCAGTAGCTGTGTGGGCACCGGCATGGGGGACAGCGGAGGTGGGCAATGACGTGCAGAGCCAGTACCGCGCGTGAGCTGGCATCTGTATGTAGGAGATGGGGAGTGAGGCGATGGTAAAGGGAGTGGGAGTCTAAATGTATTCTGAGGAAGCTTTTAAAGCCGTGCCATTAGCAGGGTCCAGGCAGTGCAGGCGCAGGGATGGGCTCATGCCCTCCTGTGCTTGGACAGTGCCCGTGGGGCTGGGGCACACGCCGGGAGGCTGGGCAGCATCCCTCCTCTCTATGTCACATTCCTCGCTGCCATGCCACGTCCCTTGCCGCCGTGCCGCCCCGGAGCACTGCGCCAGCCTGCGCTGCTATATTTACTCTGCAGCCCAAGAATAATGCACAAATGCCAGAGCAGTCTCTCTGACAATTAGCATATATGCAAAGAGCACTAACGAGCATCACCACCACACACAAAGCTCCGGGGGCTTCTGAGAATGACAGCAGCCAGAGAGCTGAGGGTGTTTCATGGGGGGCAGGTGGGGACGTCCCCAGCCTGCCTTTGGGGGCCCAACCAAGCCATCCCAAACCTGACCCCCGCAGCAGAGCAGGAGAGGCCCCAGAGCAAGGCTGGTGGAAGGGAAACAGGGGGAGAGGGGTTTATGCCTCCGCTTCCCACCCCCTGCTTCTGCTTCTACTCCTTCTTTTATTGATCTTAAATTTCTTTTTGTCGTCACTGGCAGCCCACTCAGATTCCCTGGAGAGAAGCCAGCCCAGAAATGTGCCTCCTGGGACAGAGCCCAGGGGACAGGGTGGCGTGGGGGCCTGGGACCCCTGGAGCCCCACTTCCCCCTGTCTGGGGGGGGGAGCTGAGTCGCTCACGGCAGCGGGGGCTGCACGTCCTCTCTGCACACCCGGTGACATTCAGCATCTTTTCCCCCAGCACCAAAGCGTTTCTTTACCCGGCATTACTCAAGCTGGAATGATTTACATTTTAAAGGGTTTTTAAAATGGATTTGAATAGATGTTTCTTTCCAATTTTTTTTTTTCAGTTTTTGCCACTTTGAATGTTTGTGGAGAGGAAATAATAAACAGAAACCACACAAGGCAAAGCCTCAGATAACTAATTTGTGCTCATGCAAATGCGATGAGAGTGGAAGTCCAGGTTCAGACACGCAACTCCTGACTCCTCAGGCTTGGTGTGAGTACCGGCGGTGGAGGTGTGTGAGCAGACTGCGGTCCCGCTCCTGGGGCCATGGGACCCCTCTCCACCCCACGGCTCAGTCCTGTCACGCTGCAGTCTCCGGTGGGAGAGCTGCTCTGCTCCCCAGAGGCATGGCCACCACCTGCCCTCCACCCCTGCACCCAGCACCGGAGCCAGCACAGCCTCCTGGTCACCATGGAGACCCGGGAAGATGATTTTGAACCATCTTAGAGAAATTTCTGCCCCCCGCTCCAAGCCGTGCACAGCTTGTTCCCTCCCCAGACTGCAGCTTCGTGCTGCCCAGCCCCATGCAGGGGCTGCAGAGCTGACTGCACAACTGCACATGCGACCATGCGCCCCATCCCTGTCCCTCTGCCCATCCCCTTCCAAGGTCAGCTATGACGGAGGTCACTGGTGCTGACCCATGGGCTCTGCTGGGAGCGGGCAGCGCTGAGCCCACTGCTGGCATGCCTTGGCACAGCAACCCCTCACTGAGACACAGACCTGTGCTCTTGAAATGGGCTAAAACCACCTCCTTGGCCCCATGTTGGGACTGTGACCCCAAGCAGAAAGGCAGTTCCCAGTGGGCTTATCACCCCTCCCCTAGGATGCTTTGGTCCCTTACCAGGACTTCTGTCTGGATGCGCACCACCTTACAGGTAGTGATGGGGCTGGTCAGGGGGGACCTGCGCTCCCAGCACTGCAGGACCACCACGAGCCTTTGGGCAGGCGCCAGAGAGCAGGCAGGAACCCCCTAATCTGAGGTCAAAGCTGGCAAAGGGATCACTGCCCCAGGGCACCCTCCACCTTCTCCAGAGCCCATGTTATTCCATTGTCCCCAACACAGAGATTTGCCCATAGTGGCCAATGCCAATGCTTCCGGCAAGACCCCAAGGAGCAGCTTTTGCTTCAGAAACAAGAGTTTCTATTGCTTTTTGCTGCCGCTAGGTTTCTTGGCTTTTGGAGGATATCAAACCTCTGTTTGTTTGTTAGCAGCGAGGGATCAGAGCAGTGGGACTTGCAGGCACGGAGGTGCTTTGGCTGTGTGTTGCTGGCCATGCCGATGTCGGAACGAGAGGCGCGAGGGTGAAGGAACTCACGGGAGCAGCGGGACAGGCTGGAGCAAAGGCTCGGATGAAGGGGAATGCTAATCAGGTTCTGTGCTGGCAGCAGCCAGAATGCTGCACAATAAATAGCCATTTTAATTACTGCACAATATTTACAAGATTGTTTCCTCATTTGGGAAATTAAAACAAATGCTCCATCAAAATGATCAACATTGTACAGAGAAGCACAGAGCTGATAAAGAAATACATTGGCTGCTAATGAAAGGGTAATTGGCACCTTGGTGCTGGTGGGGCTTCCTCCTCTTCTCTGCAAACATGGTGCGAATGATGGCAAGGGGCATCCCCAGCCTCGACAGCGCCCGGGCAAGGTGGGGCAGCGATCTCTGCTCCGGGGTCCCCAGCCAAACTGCCCAGGCCTGTGGTGGGAGGGGGTAGGACGAGGGGGACTCGGCCACTCAGCCCCGACAAAAAGAAGAGACTGGAGGCTGTGCAGAGGATGCTGAGCTGCAAAATGCCTTTCACATGCCCATATTTCTCCTGGCTGCGTCTGCCCTACCTGCTGCTACCACCAGCCAGGAGCTGCTCCCAGCTTTGCCTGCTTTGCTGCCCATCCCCTTGATGCTATTTCCCAAGCTACAGGTCCTGGAATCATGTGGTAATTTGGGACTCAGCCTTGATTTAAGAAAAAAATGGAGTTATGGAGAAAATTTCTCAAACTGTAGTCACGGGGGAGCATGGGGCAGAGAGGTCTGACTCCCCACTTTTGGTTTCTGGGTGTTTGACGTGGCTAACACGGTGCTGGTACCAGGGAGGTGGCTCTCACCAGCCCCAGCAGCGGTGATGCTGCCGCTCTGGGTGGGTCCTGGACCCGGGAGCATCTCTCCGTGGCAGGGCCAGCCTGCGGAGCCCCCACGTAGGGGGGACCCTGCCGGGGCCCTGCCGGGGCTCCCCCCGCCGCGATCCGAGCACCGGCAAGCATCCCCCCCGGCCCGGCGGGACCTGACTCCGGGTACCGACACCGCACCCCCCGTCCGGCTTCCTTTCCCATCCCCCTCGCGCTTTCCGCAGCTCCTTTCCCCTTTTCTTCTTTTTTTTTTTTTTTCCCCTCTTTTTTGCAGCGCTCCCGTTGCCATGGGAACGGTGACATTCCCGAGTCGGGAGGAGCTGCCGGGCGGTGCGGAAAGAACCCGCGTCTACCCGGGGAGCCCCGGACACGGGTGGGGGCTCCCACGAGCGGGGTTTCCACGGGTGGGGGCTCCCACGAGTGGGGTTTCCACGGGTGGGGGCTCCCCTTCCGAGGGGCGGCGGGGCCGGGCGCAGCGGGCATCCCCCCGGCCGGTGTCCCCCGGCCGCCCCGCGCTGCCCTTCGCCTTCGCCGCACTCATTCCAGCCCGTGTCACCAGCTTTCACCGGCTGATCGGTATAAACCGAGAACAGCCATGCTGCCCCGGCAAAGGCAAAGCGGGCAGCGGGGTTCGGAGAGCAGGCAGGGCACCCCGCTGTCGGTGCCGGGATGCATCAGAAATGGGTCAGGCAGAAGGCTTCCAAGGATATTTGAAAAAGCAGCGGGATTTAATTATGTTCCGATACCTGCTGACAGTCCAGCAAGTCGTTTCAGGGGAGGAGATTCCACCTCGAATGAATCGGGGGTGGGGAATGGCAGGATGGCCCTTAATATGCCAAATGTTCATTTATAAAGGAGAGGACAGATCGCCATGGATGCGGTCCAGACTGAGACGGGAGTGCTGAGGGTTTCACCTTCCGCTTGTTCCAGGAGCCGCCAGCCTTGGAGCAGGAAGGATGCCTGGGAAAAACCCAGGTGACATCTTGTGGGTTGTCCTCAGGCCCCAGTGCTGCCCCAGGGGGGTGCAGAAGCACCTGGATTTCATGGAAAGGTTGGGAAGGGGAATATAGAGGGCAAGCTGGGGAAAGCAACTGGCTCAGAGACTGCTGGTGGAGCACAGACCTTCCTCCAGTGTCACTGCAAATGTGACCACTGCGAGTGATGAGGATTATTTTCACCTGAGCAGACTTCAGCAGCTCCTGGACTGGGTGCAGTGAGTGGATTGGCCATGGCCTGACATCCCGCACACAGAAATGAGTAAAAATCCTCCTGAAGGCAGGAGCTTCCATGGTACTTTGTGCCTCTGGACCTTTTGCTCCTGGGTCCCTGTGGCCCTTCCAGCTGCCCACAGGCAGGGGCTGGGTCATGCACCGAGGAGTTGATGTCCACCGCTCCTGGGTGCTGCAGAGCTCCCTGCTCCAAGAGGGGCAGGAAGGAGCCAGAGGAACCGCAGTCAGTAGGGAAAAGCTAGAAAACAATTTACAGCTTCCTCCAGATGGCAACTGGTACGATCTGGCTAACAAACACAGTTGAGCAAGCATCAGGGAGGGATAAATAAACCTCACAGCTCACGGAGTAAAATAACTTGCTGTGATTTACAGCAGAAAAATCCCACTCAGCCAGTGCTGAGTTCCCTCCCCTTCCCTGCACTGGGGCCAGTGATGTGAGCGGCTGGAGCCGGACCTGGGGACCCAGGGGACACACCAGGGCAGGCTGGCACACACATCCCTCCAACCTGCTGCCCTTGGGGTAAATGAAACCCAAAAGCAGCTGAGGCGCTGCTGTCCAAAAACCAAAACGAGTCATTTAGTTACAGAGGAGCGAAAACCTCATGCAAATGTTTTCCATTCAAAAATTCTTTTGATTTCTAAATTAGTAAAGCAGCAAGACTTTCTGGGGGATTTTTTTTTTTTCATTTTTTTTTTGATGAAACATTTTCAAATATTTCCAGAAATTCATCAACAGGTAGGTTGTTCTCTGTTTTCAAAATTTTTTTTTTTTCATTGCTTTTCTTCCCCAGCTTTGTCTGACTTTAAATGTTTGCGGTTTGAGTGGTACCATAAGGTCCCACGATGCTCCACACTGTGCAGAGCAGACCAGCTTGTCTGCAGCTCTAGCACAGGACTCCTGAAGCTGTCACAAACAGGAGCTCGCTCACCTGCAGTGGTGCTGCTGGTGGGAACCCGGCTGGAGAGGAGTAACCAAACTGCAGAGATGCGATGCCACAGCTGAAGATGGCAGCAGTGTCGGTGGTAAAGCTGCGGACAGGCTCCTGGGGTCACGGGTCCCAGGAGGGAAGGTGAGACGCCTGGGCCATAGCTATCACAGATCACCAGCGATGCTCTGGTAACACAAACCTGCGCATAAGGATACGGAGCCTGGCAGCTGCCAGCGGCAGGGGGACATGTCACTGGGGTGGGCACAGCCAGGCTCCTCCACCCTGGCAGGCGCAGCAGCCGGGGAAGGGCTTGGTGGCATCTGAGCAGTGGCATCCACAGCCTTCGCCGGTAGCAGCACTGAGTGGTGGCGTGTGTTTGTAACTGTGTGTGCGTGTGTGCGTGTGGGCTTTCGAGGGTGAGGCCGCTGAGAAGGCAGAAACACCAGACAGGAGGGTGCCATGCACGGGGGAACAAGGAGGGAAACCCACGTCTCTGGCTGCAACTCCTCCCTGCACCTCTCCTCTGCCAGCTCTGCCGCCGCGCCTGAGCATGCTCCCATGAGCTGCAGGGTCGGGGAGGGCGGCCAGCGGGACATCAGGGGACAGCAAGGCAGGACCCCGGCACGCCTGGCCCACAGCTCTCATCTGCATGCTCACCTTCGAGCTGGAATAATCTCCAGTGGAAAACAACACAAGATAAAAGCAGTGAGAAAAGGCAAAGCCCACCCTGCGCTGATGGGAGATCTGTGCTTTATCCGAGGCTTGTTTTTGCTGGGAAATGAGTGGACCAGCTGGAGAGATGGAGGCCCAGGAGCAGAGCTGCTGGAGGAAAGGGAGCAGAGTACGAGCGTGATGCTTCAGCGGTACAAGCCAAAGGACGCCTGTGCTCACTTGGAGCGAACAAGCAGGGACGAGCCGCCCGATTTTCTGCAAAGCATCTGTGTGAAGGGATTTACACACTCAGGGCATGCCAGCAGCGATGCCAGGATAGCCAGCAGCGATGCCAGGATAACCTGGAGGTGGACAAAGGCCAAAGCCACCGCAGGAACATCTATGTGAGGCTTTCCATCTCCCAGGCTTTAAGGCACCCAGGTGACAGTGTTCTTGAAGAAACAGGCTCTGGAGCATCCCCTGGTGCAGCCCTGACCTGCAGCAGGGTGCGTTTGGGCTCTGTGGGCCCAGGATTTGCTGGCTCAGAGACAGTGGCTGTAAGGGAAGAGGTTAATGGCTCAGCTGTGAGGAAAGCCCTCAGAGGCAAAGCTTAATGAAGAAGTCATTGTGCACTGGATCAGCCCTGCCGCCTGTAACTGAGCCTCATTGTTATTTAAATGGAGTTCCTTGCAGGGCTGGGTGAATAACTTCATAATCAGATGATTTTGCTGGGCGATGTGATGAACGAGTATATAAAACCAGCCATCCCTTATGAGGAGGAGTGCTGCAGAGAAATTCGGTTCATGGGGGATGGCAGCTGGAGTTTGCCATGGAACAAGCAGGATTATTTTGCATCCCAGAGGTGTTGCAGCCCCATCCCAAGAGATAGGAGGGGATTGCAGGGATTGCAGGGGCATCATGGCACCACCGACACTGGTGGGTGCACTTCTGCTCCCCCTCTGCTCTGCCTCCAGAGCTGGGCTTAGTTCCCGGACAAGACTGATCCTCGGAAAGGGAGAGGGGTGAACAGGTACCTGGCCAGGAGGGTGCCAGGCACCCAGGGGTGCATGTGCAGGTGCAGGAACTGCATTAGTGCAGCAGGATGGGAAAATGGCCATGCACCAGCTGAGGCCCATCGCTTACAGCTTGGTCTTGTTGCTGTTCAGTTTGGGTCTTGCTTTTATAATCCAGCAGAAAAATTTAACGCTGTCCGTAACCGAATGCTGCTGCCTGGCTGTCCTGATCCCCGAGCTCCCCTTTGCACTCCGGTGAGACCAGTGGAGGTGGCAGTGCCGCGCTGCTCCTGCCACCACACCGAGTTCACCTGTGTGCTGACCCAGCTTGGAAGGCAGTGGGAAATCCCCACCAGTTTGGATCAATAGCAAGAAGTAATGACCGCTTCCTATCTTAGAGTCATAGGACATGAAAGCCACTTATCGATCAACTGGTTTTGGAAACAAGCAGCAAAACCTCAAGGATTTTACCACTAACTTTGTTTAACTAACTGTGCAGGAAGACAGTTTGATGTGGGCCATTTCTGGGTACATGAAACAGATTTAATTTGTTCTCCCTGAAAGCCAGCAGACAGGAATATGAAATATTTAAATAGCCTAACCATGTTTGTGATGTGCCGAACCACGCAAGTACCCGATGTGTGACTGCACTTTCCGTGCACGCAGGTTTGGAGCACTTGGTTCCTGCAGCTTTTTGGCAGGTTTGGTGCCTGTGCGCCTTGCCGGAGTGAGTGGAGGGTGTATCGCCATGGGGCAGCGAAAGACACAGGCTCCTCATTTATTCATCTGCAGCGTGCTTTGCCTTGAGGAGGGATGGAAGAGACATTGGTGGGCCTGAAAAACAGCAATGCGTTTACATGAGCCCCGAACACCAGGCTCTGCACGTCTGCACACTGAGCCAGGAGCTGACTTGCTCCTCTGGCTCTGCCCCGCTGCCCCTCACAGCCTGGCAGCTCCCCACTGGGACCTGCGCCCCCAGGCCACCCTCGTGTCCCCTCCTGCTCTTGGGTGCCCATGAGTCCCGGGGCAAAAGAGCACAGACCAGCTGGGAGCCTGGAAATGGGGCGTGAGCTCCGCTTCCACAGGAAATTGTGTTCTCTGGTGTGATGGGGAGATGCTGTCCTGCCTGCTCTGCCGTGGGCGGATGGACTTGGGGTGGATGGAGCCCTGTTTAACCACCATTTTCTTATCACAGCCCCTTCACTTGCCAGTGCCCTCCTGCCCCAGGATGGCCGTGCAGGGGCTCAGTACAGGCCAGCTCTCTGCCAGCCCAATAACCTGCACTCTGGGGACTGTTAGAGATAACATTTCTTTGCTCTGTTTGCCCAGGGTTTCCTCCTCGCAGCTCAGGAGACCCGTGTGTCTCTGCTCCCTGCGTTTGAAACCTCCCCTGGGAGAGCAGAGGAGCTCTGCCAGGCCGTAGCTGGCTGGAGCCCGCAGTGTCGCCTGGCAGCCCCACCGCTGCGGGCGGTGGTCCCAGTGCCCTCAGTGACAGCCCTGTTTGATTCCCCTCCAGCACATCCACACAGAGGCAGAGCAGACAGCCATTCGGCATCCACACTGTCGAATCAAATCAAGGCTGCTGAAAAAGTTGGGTGGAGGTAAATGAAAACGATTGCCTTTCGCATCGGAGATTGGAGCAGTGCCTGTTCCAGCCAAGCATCACCACCTGCCTGGCCGTGCCTCTGTGGCTCTCCTGTCACTCTCCCCATTGCTGGCCGCTCGCGAGGGTTTATGTGACACTCCGGGACCAGCGTTTGGGCTGCTTTGTTTTCACCCAGCGGCTGGCTGCGAAGGATGCTCTTGCCTCCAGTGGGTGGGTAACTAGGTCTCTCCTCACGTGAACACAGCTTCTCTCTTCCTCGCTCCGTCCTCTCTGCACAAGGGACGTGAAACATGCAAAAACTGTGAAAGCAGAAAGGGAAAAACCAGCGCAGCTGAAGTCACCCCACTGCAGAGGGGCCTGCCCGTCACCCTCTCCATCCCCAGTGCCCCACGGGGCCCGGGGTAGGGCTCCCCTCCCCAGCGGGTGACCGATGGGGCCAGCACTGCCCAGAGCAGCAGCACGGCTGGGGATGCCCCAGCCTGCGGCTCCAGCTGCAGCTCTGCCCCATGGGCCCTTTGCCCGGGTACCGCCCAGGCAGCCTTTGCTGTGGGGCCTGAAGAATGAACTCCTGTGAGCAACGAGAAGCTTTTCCAAAGTTTGGTGGGACCAGGGCTTTCCTCCAAAGAAAAAAGAAAATGGCTGTGTGTGGGGGGAACTGCCCTTTCCTGGCAAGAACCTTTTGGGTGAAAACTTTTAAAACTTTACTTGTATCTGCTGGACCCAAAGGAGCAGTGCTGCTGCCTCAGCGTGCGCCCCCAAGCCCTGGGGGAACCCTCCCAGGACCCCACCAGCCTGCACCCAGCCTGCTGCTCCTGGGAGCGTTCAGCATGTTCAGGTGCATCTTCTGAAAGCTCCACACGAGCTCCGCAGAGCTGCAAGGAGGCACAGGGAGATGCACGGCATAAGAGCCAGAGCTAAGACTTGCTGCTCGGCTGCACCTGCCGGGAGGGCGCAGTAGGTCCCTGCTCCAGGGTCTCCCGTCCTTGTTCCAGGATCCCCCGTCCCTGCCTTGGCCCTCCTGGCATACTGGGGGGGGGCAAGACGGCATCCACAAACGGAGGTGGAGGCCGCTGAGCACTGCTGTGACACCTTTATATTTAATTAGAGCTTGACTCTTCCTCCACCTGTTTCCTGTGGCGGATTTAGGTCCCTAAGAAGCAAATGTTGAAAAAAAAGAGAAAATCTGTTCTCCAGCTCCTTTGAATTCTTTAGAGAAAGCCAATGTGGGCACCAAGGGAGCAGCATCCTTACATCAATGCAAGGCTGGAGGCTGCAGCGCACTTGCCAGGAGCTCGCCTGTGCTCCCACGCAAGCCGCTGCTCCGGGACGGCAGCTCCTGCACACATCCCGGCTGTGCCAGCAGCGTGAGGGGCTCCTGCACATGTAAGGGCAGAGCTTGCTTAGGAAACGGAAAGAATTTACCTTGTGTTTTGGGATGCTGCCTTTCTGGTGGACTGTGGGCCCCCCACCCCGGTGCAGAGCGAGCCCCCACGGGACTGCAGGGCTGGAGCCAGCCAGTAACACAGGCGCATTGCAGTGTGCCTTGCTGCAACACATCGGGCTGTGCAATTGCAGCAGGTTTCTGACCCGAAGCCCTGCAGTTTGTTAGTTGTGGTTCGGGGTTTTCATTGGAAAGGGCTTGTGCTCCTTTTCTCCCGCAACCCCAACCCCGCAGCCTCACAGCAGGCTCTCTGCTCACACGTTTCCCGGAGCGAGCGGCAGCCCTGCGATGCACTCGGCGCCTTCCCTTCCACAAAGCAGCTTCTCAGTTGCCTGGTGGGAGGATGAGGTCCCTTCCTCAGGATGTGAATCATGTCTCTATGGGAGCCTGCTCCTGCACCCGTTGTCTCCTGCGGCTGCGGGGCTGCTCTCCCACCCCCCGGCAGCGGAGGGGGGCCACAGGGCCCACGGGTGATACGAGCCTGGATTGTGTAGTGCTGTGCTCCATGGGGGTACTGTACAGCTGCAGGCAAGGAGAGGAGACCCCATTTGCCCGTATCACCGGTTGGGTTTTAGTGCCCTGCTCTGATGGCAGGAGCCGACGGAGGGGAAAACGTGATACAGAATCTGCACTTTTATGGAAACAGGAATGAATTGGGCTGATTTCCCCTCTGCTCCACACACTGCACTGAGAGTGCAGTTCAAGGTTGTTTGTGTGTTAGTCCTCTCACCGCACCTGTGGGGACTTCACTTGCATTAATAAATATAACAATTTCCTTAGAGGAAGGAGCTGCTAGGATGTTCAGCCTGACATTTCAAAGTGCTGAGGGGATCTGGATACCCAGCTCCCATGAAAATTAGCATGGTCTTGAAAATCCTGCCTTTAATATGATATGACTCTGAGTGTGCTAAATAATGAAAATGGTAAAATAAGGAAAAAAGAAAACAACCTCCCGAGAGCAGGAACTGTACCTGGCTTTTGTGGTTCTTGGCCCAGCAGAGTGAAAAAAGCTTGTGCATGAATACTAACATGATTATCAACACTTATAGAGGGAAATTAAAGACATTCTCAGTGGTTTCTGCTGTTGCTGGGTTTCATATACAGCAACTATGCGGGCTGTGTTTGGAAAATGGGTACATACAGTAAAAGAACAACAAAGAAGAAGCAGGCAAAGCCCAGAGTTTGCAATTAAAATGAGAAGAATTCAGCCTAGCATGGCTACATGTTAAGTGCAGCACGCACTTAGGGTAATACAGCACTTTCCTTCGCAAAAATACACAGGAAGGGAATCAAAATGACCTGTTATTATTTTCATTATTACTCTCATTCCTTTGCATGCAGAAGGAGTTATTTCTGTTGCAAAGATTTCTATGTGCAAACTAGCAGTGAATAGGGCCTCACTCCCAAGGCAGAAGACACCCTGCAGCACAGGCTGGCATGATGACGGGGAGAAAAAGCACCACCTTCAGCCCCTGCTTTCTCTGGCACGCCACGGGAAGCCTCAGGAAGGTTCCCCTTCATTTCCCCATGGCACAAGCACAGCATGAGGAGGGATGCCTGCAATTTATTTCTCCTTCTTAGCATTAAAATCACATGGTGCTGGGTGTTAGTTACAAGCCTGTCTGTTTATGGAAAGACGACATCAGCAGGACAGGTCAGTTACGTTTTATTATTGTAATGAACCCTTTAAAGCAGCCGCATAATAACAGCTCTGGGCCTATTTCTGGTAAGCTTCCTGGGCGTTTAATTCCATAGAGCTCGAGGGGCATTCTTCAGAGAAAGAGCTTGTAGGATGGAGGGCTGGATTGCAGCGAAGCAGGGACTGTCTCAGTGCACAGAAGGAAAATGATCACATGGCTGCAGAGCCAGAATTAAATCCCACAAATGAGAATTTAGAAAGACTTGCTGTTCACAGAAACATTTTCATTATTATGTTTCAGTTAAAGTTGTCTCCTGTTTTGATTTGCATTTTCATTGCCTCAGCTCCCAAACCGGGAGCAATACAGCATTGGGCTGGCATAGGGAGACCTGGATGTTGTAGCGGGACACTGAGGAGGAAGCCAACAGATCTTATTTTCAGTGCCTGTGAATGCCAGCAGGTAGCAAGAAAGATGAATGGCAAATGTGGTCTGAAAACTCCTCCGTGCTAGTCAGCTATTTTCAGTGAGGGGGGTAAGAGAAGGTCATTATTTGAACTGTAAGTTTTAAAAAAAAACATTCTGAGAGGACCTCTGAGCTGGTCAGCTTTGCACCTCTTGTGCCTGTGTGTGAACCCTGTCCTGCCCTGGGAGGGTGACCCTGTTTGGGCTGCTCATGGCTGCACTCCTGCTCCCCCGAGCCACGGTCACCCCCAGCGTCTGGCTGTGCCCCTCCTCTGCCAGAGCTCCAGCCTGGATCCCCTCTAAACTCACAGATCCTGCTGCTGACTTGTGCTGCGCAGAAAATCAGGGTAGAGCAAAATAATTCTGGCTTTAACACTGGGAAACCCCAGACTCTTGAGGGAATTTAGGAAAAACCATCATTCTTACTACCAGTCCTGCAGTGGGCATTTTCCATTCAGCGCAGATGCCCCCCATGACTGACTTTAAGACAGGATTTCCCTGGGTGGTTTTTTTTTTTTTTTTACATTTTTTTTTACCACCTTTTTTTTTATTTTT